>ATSW01004963.1:0-12751 GCA_000444245.1 Botryllus schlosseri
AATTCGTCAAATTTAACAGCTTTTTTGGCGGGTTTCCCACAAGAGTTGAACTTCAACATTTTAACACATGTTATTACACACCTTAACAAACATATTGGTGAAGAAATTGTTTGGTAACAATATAGTTCACAGATTTTCATAAGTTTCCCTTACTAGTAGTATTCAATCCAATGATACAGTCAATTGTGTAACTCTTACGTCATGTGACTCTTACGTTATGTACAATGATTTCCAGGGCGGACATTTTAAACCGACTCCAAAGATTAATGCGCTCCACTAAATCCTCAGTCCATTATGATTCGTTGTGGTGGTGCAGTATACCTCCACCAGGAGTTGCTAATAATTTGCAGTTATGGCTATTTTTATCTTACAATAATACGACTTGCCTAAGTACAGTAAATCTATACATCAATTACAATTCATTCCGAGTTCATTGCACACCCCTTTCAACGGCATACGACATATGACCCCGCCGGAATACTTGGTTACTTCAGTATTACCTTCCAGTCATTATATAGTCGAAATTATTTTAGTTGCTGTTAGCCGTAGGTTGTCATAGCCAGTGGAAAAAGCCGCCGTTTCTCCCTCCCGTTTTCGACTTGTACATGCTGGCTCCATACGTGCCACTACGGCTCATCAGAGTCGGATGAAAAGCTTTACGCAGCCTACGTATAATTAATATGAATATATGTTTAGCGATTAACGTAACAAATAGAACTAAACTTACAGTAATTCTAAAATTTTCTAAATAGCTCCGTGGCCCACCTCAAATGCTCCTGTGGCCCACCCTTTCGGAACCCCTGAGCTATACGTATCATTGTCTGTTATTCGATTGGAGTGTAGTCAGAGCGATAATGCTGCTATAGGATATCGCTACAGCACGAATCGAGTGGAAGATTGCTTAAATATCCGAACTTAATATCCGATATATGTTTAATTGGTTTATATACACACAGGAAGCAAACTGAAATATTAGCATATGTTCATTGCGATTTCGAGTGCGATTCAGAACGAATTTGCTACATCAGTCTCGTCGCTCACTGACAGGAATCGATCAGGTATGCTCTTCGTGACTCGTGAGTTGCATAGGCTCGCAGCGGCACTCTTTGATATCCTTCCGCGTGAGTTCTGAGCTCGTGCTTCTCAAGGCTTTGCAACAGGCGTTGACTTGGCACTATACAGTGTACGTACACTTCCTTCAAGCGTCGTGATAGTATGGGTTTGTTGGTGGTTGGCGTTCGTTCTCACGTTGCGACGACCAGACTATTTGTTGGCGCGTTCGGCGATGATGATGGTGGTGTGGATGAACCTGTGAAATAGGAAATAGGATTTGAAGGGTTTCACGGAGTTCGTAGGTATGTCTTGAAACTGTAGCTACGAAATTCCGTAATTGTTATCATTTCACAACTCCCGTTAGTATGGAATTGATTGCAGACTACTCTGCGGATTTCATTTCCGGTAACCGGTTGTCGTGTTCGGAACATAAATTCAACAGCAAGGTCCGAGACGACGAGCGGGCCGTGTCACAAGTAGGCTACTAAATAGTTGTTGTATCAGTTACAAATTGGAAATTCGAATAGTTGTGCAACTGCATAATATCCGGCGCTTGGCGGAAGATTCGAACAAGAACCATGGCGATGGTGGCGGGACTTAACCGGAAGTTGTCAGTAGCGAAGTATGCTTACATTGCAATTATGAGTATCTGATTGGGTGGATGACTGTACAGCTTTGTGCAACTTCATATACTTCATGAATTCCCGTTAGTATTTGACTGAAATTGCTGGGAAGGTTACTAAACAAGGACTATTGAATAGGAATATCGAAAATGCATCTTTTTTTCAACGTGATACCACAATTCAACATCACATTGTGGTCACATGGATATATTTCGTGCAGCCTTTTAAACACCGACCTGCGTGCTTGTCTCGCGTCTACCGCGCATCTCCAATATCCCTGCTAGAATCAGTGACGCGCCGGAAGCCCAACACAGATAGAAGGACACTCCGTATGAGTCGAACGTCGGCACGTCCCGGCCGACATACAGTACCATCAGCGATATGTATGACGCGCACCCGAGCAAGATCAATATTCCTGGAAAAGAAAGAGAGCCACAATAGGAAAATGGATTATTGTATGATAGCCTTATCATCATAGCGGTGAAACTGCGGTAAAAATTTTAAAACAATAACTAGGGATGGTGTAAACGTGAGGTTCACGTTCGCGTTCTGTGTGTTAACCTCAGAAATTTGGAGGTTCTGCAATGTGAACCGTTTTCATATATTACAATTTTCACTTCATTATGACATCTTCTGTTGAAATGTATTGCATTTGAACTGCGGGCCACTCTATGCATGTCGCTGTCAGCATAAAAAAATCCACACCGAACAAGCATGCACCTTGCCAATCTCAGAAAATTTTACTTGCTTAGTTACAAAAGTTTGGTAGAAATGTCCAGCTATTCGTTTGTGAATATTTAGTGACTCTCTGCTGTGAGCGTCACCCGCAATCACACAACACTAAGAGCGAAACACGCTTAGAAATATAAATCCAATTCAACCAATCAATGAAATTGATGTAAAGAATAAATCGTTGTTTAATGTAAGAGATCTAGCAGGCGTACGGGTTCCATCTTGATTTGATATGTTTATTACATCATGAAAATCAAATCCTTGCGATTGGAGTGTTGGCTACTGTATAACTTGTTAATGGGGCAACATAGTGTAGAACGTGGAAACCCGTTTTACATTGTGCTCAATATCAATGTAGCCATGGTCAGACGCCGAACACATGGTCCGGTCTGGCCTAGACCGTTTTAAAAGGCAATAAGCTTATATTCCCTTGCAAGTTAATAGCATGTACTTAAGCATTGTGGCATAATGTGGCCCGAGTCGTCGCTAGCTGCACAGTACATTAATATATAATGTAGGGTTGGGATTATCAATATGACGTCACGTGACGTCATATGTTCACGTTCGTATTCACACGAGCCTGAACCTTTCAGAGCAGGGGTGGGCAACCTGCGGCCGTGGAAGGCAATTTGTGCGACCGTGAAACGTAATTTAATTAGTATGTGTTGGCCGCCGTCAACGGGCAAATTAAAATTTTGAATAATTGAATTTTAAATAATCTTGAAATTTTCTTCGGTTGCGCGCGATTCAATGCTATACTTCATAGTAGTGCCCTTTGCAATCTGAGTCCCACAGTAAAGACGCGAACAGCAGATAAAAATGATGCGCCCCATATAGAAATACCAAATTGGTAGAGTGTGCTTCTCACGAAAGAAATTTGTTTCTGATACGTGTAGGCCAGTGATTCCCAACCGCCGCTCTCAGAGCCACATGCGGCTCCAAGAAAAAGCCTTGTTGCGGCTCTGATTAACCTCTAAATATGCCACAAAAATGTAATAAAGGACAGTTGTTGCATGTTTCTATGAATAGCTATAGATAATTTCTGTATATGAATACTAAAATGGGGGACATTAGTTATGTCCAAAGCCGTCCAAGGCCGCTTCTGAAAATTGGGAAAGATAATTCTTGCAGACTGGCGTCAAACGCATAGATGAATACCCGTCAGACAACGATGTATCTTGAGTTCTGCTGGTCATAGACCTTTATATAACGTCTCTGTGAGGAGTAAATTTCGACACAATTTTACTCACATCAAAGTAAAGGCTCATAGACAAGTATAAATTGTAATAAATCCAACATTGCTCAGCGTATATAATTCCCGCAAACTTGTGCATAAAGTGCAGGAATGTATGAGAGCTATCACATCACGACATTATAATACTCGCCAATTTGCTTGCATCAACGCTATAATAACCGATATAGAATCTATAGACGTCCGTGTGCAATATGTGCATGCTTTTGAATTGCTGGATGGTGATAGCAGAGGTAGGCTAGCTACCTTTAAATTTTCCTAATAAGTAGCCTATGCGTGGGTGTTTTCATGGGGCTCCATTCGTACTCTGAAGTTTGAAATGCGGTCCCGACAGCCGAAAAGGTTGGGAACCACTGGTTCATGCGATTCAAATATATTTCCGCTAAACCTACCGACAATACTGATGGAAGGTCAGGAAATAATAGCATGCCACAAATTGACCAATAACAACTGCCGAAATGTCGGAAGACACTATTTCTGTCAACTCCATCTAGTGGATTTGATCACATGGGCTGACAAAGGATAAATATTTGATTGCAATATGTGAGTATACTAATAATGATGACGAAATTTAATTGTCAATCCGATAAATATTTCGTGCTTCGCGCGACCGTCACTTTCATGGTGATTATTCAAAGCATGGCCACTAGGGTTGTCCAAAATTTGGAAAATCTCAAAAAAGATGCGTATCCAATTGGCCACTCGCGATTTCGTGGTGTGTAGTAAGCCGATATGAGAAATTAGATAAGTCTGGAGTTCAACTGAAATGGACATGGACGTTATGACATGGGTATTTGATGCCCAGTTTATTGATTTCGGCTTAATCACAGTAATGCGGCCGTAGGCTACATAAGTAATCGAAATGCGGCCGTGAATAGCAAAAAGGTTGCCCACCCCTGTTTCAGAGGTTCACACCATCCCTAACAATAACGTGTATAATAAATAACTAGAACCGTTGTGCTCTGTGAGTTGTTTCAAATGTTGGTATTGGATATAGTTTGATATATATGCAGTGCAGTATGGCGTATGCAGTATACAGGGATACCATATATACTCTTTTAGCAGGATTTGTCCTCTTTTTTTCAATAAAAGTAGAATGGTCTCCGACGACGAGCAAATTTCCTCTCTTTTCGCATGGCCTCCTCTCTTTCTGCTTTGCGTGTCAGGCGATTAGACAGCGAAGACTAAAAAAAGTTCAACCCGCCACTAAGTATATGTGAAACCGGGTTTTGGTTTTTAAAGTGTCCTCTTTTCGGATCTGAGAATACGGTAACACTGGCAATATAGGACTTGAGCGTTTGGAAAATTATTCTGAATTAAATCCTGATTCACGCCGCCGCCTGTCGCTATTTAGACACTCGCTATACACAGATTGGCAATCATATATACTACTTTGCCATTTACATAAAATCTAGTCACTCCACCCATAACGAAATAATGCCAGGAATTCGAGATATGCGACAAGTACTTATGAATTGCAACTGGATTATAATCTTACTAGGCATCGGTTTACATTTTAAAATTAAGTATCAAGAAGTAAAGCGATGATGTTTTCGCACTAATGCGGAGCGTCTGCATTCCTAAATTATATCTCACAACATCATTTACGAGACAGATGTATAGGAGTACATGCAACCACTTGTTCGCTAGTAATTTAAATAAATGTTTGAATTTAAACAATGGTGTGAGTATGTGTAAATTAGCACTGCGCTCTAAATACGATGAGGTCTCAAATTAAAGTTGAGAGTGTACCATCTGTTTCATGATATTTATAAGCCATTTTTCACGTCGTCGCATACTGCCCAGAATAATCTGCGTATCTTCAAGTACCGAAATGTATTCCATTCTGGCGAGCTTACCGCAAGACACGTGATGTCCTCCGGCTGTTTTGATGTTCGAATGCTGGCAAAACGAAGCCGTTCCAATCACGAATCCAATGCCGCACAAAACGCACGAGGCGAATAACATCACGCGGCAAATGAGAATGGCAATTCCAATCTTGTTGTCAATGGACCAACCTGCCGAGTGTTCATAGATTTATGAGGATTGACTTTGCAAAATAGAAACGATTGTGACGCACATAGATATCTGGACTTCTAGATATCCCTGGTGGCGCATTGGCATAAGGTACCGTATTTTTGCTAATCGGAATTACACTGCGTATATGCATGGGCCTAAATAATAAATACCTTGAGTAGTTATTATAGCACCCGATGTGATGTTCGTATAGATTGGTGAGGCTCTGGGCGAGATTTCATAGAGACACTTCTCTTAGACTAATTTACGTCAACTGCAACTCAAGCAGAGATCGCATCTCATACCCATAATTTCAGGCGGCCTATTGAAATGCTAGTACACTAAACAACTTTATATTGCTTGAATGTTGCTTGACTTGCTCAGATATCATGTCGGAATTCAGAAGTACACTTTATTTGCTGATTCGGATCGTTTTCCGTGCCGTATAAAACGCCAAAATTATGCATGCAAATAATAACTCCTGTAACAAAACTGCCGAAAAGACGGGGGTTTTCTGTTTTGGCCTGAAGTAGGTTTGTTCGTTGAGCATAAGGAATACTTGTACTTAATTCAAACTAAAAAGGGGAAGTTACACGCTTTCGTGTAAAAAATACAGATGTTCGTTGATAGGCTAAAGCTCACAACCACTGTGCACTGCATTAAAAAGCTATTTGAACCAGGTTAGTGAAGCTCACTCTATGTATAGGCCTACTACAAATTTGGGGAACCGTGTGAGGCGTGGTAATCAAATGTAGTTGCAAAAATACGATAACTCAGTTACTCAGTAATACTACATACTTGCGATGCAAATTTATATGAAGACTGTTTTACTTACCAATATCTTCACAATTTGACTCTACACAAATTTGAAATAATCCACTCCATGTGCTGTTGCCACGTTGCCAATACGGCGTCCCCATGCTGCCGCCTAACATTGCAGCCCCGGCCATTCCCAGTATATATCCAATTACACCCAAACAGTTTACATTCATCGCCGTACAGAGCTAGTTTGTAGAAGACCAAAATGGTATTGCAATCGCACGCCGGATACAGGTATATAGATAAGTAGCCTATGAATATTTCGTGAGTGTGGATTTCACGTGTCCAGTCTAATCACCATGACGATGAGTAATGGTACTTTTGAATATGCTTTCTAGAAATGAAGTAAAGTAAAGTAGGTAATAATGGTACAATTCTGTCACCCGCACAAACCTAAGATTATAGCCTATGCCAGACGATAACAATACTTCGTTCAGATTTCTTCGCATCATCACTATACAAAGACTGCAACGCTATTGTTACGTCATGTAATTGTCCGGATTCGTAAATTTGCAAGTTGCCGCATGGATGACTGTTGAAAACGCATTTTTCCAATCTATAATTTGTAGACATACTAAATGGCCTTACTACTTTTAGTCACAAATTCTCTACACTTTGATTTGTACTTGAGTATCATTCCGTAGTACTACTTCTACTTGAAAACCCTTATCTCAGTGACTATTTCGACCGCATCTTCGTCGTTCAAGCTGATGACAGGTCGCGAACAGTTTGAGATGCGACTTGGAGCCCACTTTGAATGCAAAGTATACACAACCGCTATTATGAAGAGCGAAAGCTTAGATCTGCGCTGCGGAGCTTGTATAAATCTCTACAGCGAAAACGCAGTCTCAACAAAAGCTAATATTCCATGTCCACAAATTTCGAATGCTTGAAAACGGAGAATTACCTTATCGAACGTAAACAAAGCTATACAGTAGTCGTACTCCTGATAATATCTCTCAAAAATGGTAAATCAAGACGCGATATCACGTTAATCCCAACATAAATACACGCGGACACAATGATACATAATGCCAATAACGAGCTGCCATTGACTTGACGAACGAGACAAAACAAACAACGAAGACACGCCATGCCTCTTGAATATGTTTATCAAGCCGACTGTTATTAGCATAAACAAAAACTCAAAACCGGATAACATTGCGGATTTTAATTCACTAACACCATTACAATAATCGCTGTCTATACTTAAATCTAAACGCACCTGTCCTATACATATCTCTCTGATATACATATGACGGAATAAATATTTCGCTGAACCTATTCGCTGGTGTTGATTTATTTACTTCGAACGCTTGGTTTGTCCCTGTGGCCACTGCACAGTATTTGAGGATGTGCTGGGGATATCTTGTATAATGGGTTCGAACTCCGTTTCTTCGTATCGCCCTGTTCTCCGGAAATTAGGAAATAATATGTGCAGTATATCTCCACTTATATTTGAAAGCGGCGTAACAGTTCGCATGCCTGAATCGGGTGAGGAATCATTCGAGCTTGATAGTATGAACACATGACAGAAAGTCTTTATAGTCGTACAAAATTTGAAGTTCACGCCAAGCATGACCGAGACTTTGGTACGGCGAATGTATTTATATTAACTCGGAACATTCGATATGCTACACCAAATAGCGTGGAATTATTGAATATCATAATAATCACGTATTGACACATATTATTTGTAATTCGATTTGATTTTCCGACCGTAAATCCGTGCTCGTAAGTTATATGGACAGTGGATATATTCCTACCGTAACAGTATCCAATCAATTCATAGATGAATGTTGAAGTTCGAAGCTATAATATGACCACTAACATTTTGATTATAGATCCTATAACTAATATGTGGCATATATAATGTCATTTTGCCGGTTTGTGACGGGAAATCGTTGTTACGTTGCGTACCATTACAGGATTTTCCTCCGCAGATCAGCGTCGCCGTGCCACGAAACTTCGTGCGAGGATAATTACCTTCTCAATAAGCCGTAGCACGACTATGCACTTTTCACTGTCTCGTCTGCGTGATGTTTTATTCGATGAGTTGTTTATACATGGGTGGCTGATCGCATAGAAAACCATATTATCAGCTGATCGCTACAGCAGAAAAATGAAACATTTAAAGTATTGTGGTATTGTGATGTGCATCATGTGAACCATTGCACAAAGTAGTGTATGGCGGCGGCCTTTGGTCGTGGTCGGGGAGAGGCGGGAGAGCTGTGGGGGAGTGTGCACGTGCTGTGTCAGTTGTCGTTGTTTTCTACTTTTGAATACATACATCTTTATTACAAGCTATCGCGGCCAAGATGGCAAACGTAAAGTTGACGGACATCGTTAAGAATTATGTGGATTGGGAGACGTCAGGCGACTTTGCTGAATCGATAGAGAAATTGGAATTGGTTGCCGAACTGAAAAAGATGAAGAAGTCTCTTGTGACTACATTACCGTTATTGCTCGAAGGGTCGGCATTTGCGGTGTATAAACAATTGTCCGAGGATACCAGAAAAGACTACGAACTGCTTAAAGGAGAAATGTTGGCAGCTTTTGGAGTGGATTGCTATGTGGCATATGAACAATTCCGTAACAGGGTACTTCAAGCGGGGTAATCAGTTGATGTATTTTTGTCTGATTTGAAGAGGCTGGGAACGTTGATAGGGTTGAGCGGGGCTGCGGCAGAGCCAATAATCAAGTGTGCATTCGTTGCTGGTCTTCATGTGGATGTCAAGATACAGCTTAAGTCTGTCGCCGAGGTGGAGAAATTGGAGTTAAGTGCTATTGCAAAAAGGGCACGTATATTATTATCCACAGAACACACTTTCACCTTCTCTTGTGGATAATAATATACGTGCTCTTTTTGCAATAGCACTTAACTCCAATTTCTCCACCTCGGCGACAGACTTAANCATNNNNCTTCNNCATCCACGCCGCGTCTTCTACAACGGCACCATTTACTCTCACGCAGCATCCTACCNCCAGATTGCTCGCGTCACACCACACTTCCACCCGACCACCTGGAGACATTTGCCAACTCCCACTGACTGGATCTTGTCTCCGCACCTTGGCCATAATCTCTCCGNCCAGAGTCTTCACTTGTCCTGAAACAACTGCATCCCATTCAACTTCGTCGGTNANTCTTTCCACGTANCTGCATGCNACTCTCAACCNNCCAGCCACTGGGTAGTGTCCAATCAACTTCCCAAAGACNGAAAATAACTCTCTTTTGGTCAGGGTTTCTGCCACCACAGGCAGTTCTCCATCTCTCTTCCATTCCCCCACCTCGCCATCGCTTCAGCTATATTATTTATTTGGGTAGTATAATAAATAGTAATGAGTAAATGAAATACGAGACGCGTAAACAGTATCGGAAGAACCTAAAAAATAACGTCTATTTTGCTTCCTATAAACATAAACCAAGCTATTCGTCGGAAACGTAAAGTCACCATTACGCAGCGTTGAGTAGAACTCGATCGATAGACATGTGTACAAAATGCACAAAAAGGCAACCAACCTCATCATTAGATGACAACTAATATACTAAACATATACCACAATAAATAAACCTCCCTTCCCTGCACTAAGGTAAATATTTCAACGGTTTCGTCCATAATACCATACAATTGCGGCGGTATGTGATAATGTCAAAATAGATTGCTCCTCCGTGAGCGGAAGAGCATTCGGATCGCGTAATCAGGATTAAAAACTAAATCTAACATTCACGCGAGCAACCTCAGCATATACAATACATGGACAGTTGGACAGACAAAAGTCTGAAGCAACCTAGCTGCATCTCAAAGAACAAGCTTTGGTGTAAGACGGGCACCCTTAACCCGGCATCATTAATTCGAAACTGAAGTCGGTTCGAATTTTTGCAACTGCTATTGCGCTCATAATGAAGCATCACGCGATCGACTGCTGCCGGCGTTCGGAGAATGCTCCCCCAGGAGGCTTACGTTTAATCTTACAAATCATCTTCATCATGTAGTAGTAATGGAAGGCAGACTCCGGGACATCGACGAATGTTTCAGCAAAGCCAAATCGTCACGTCCTTCAAAAGAGACGGGACTTTCCACGGGCGGAGGCTTGTAACATACATTAGCCAGGATCAGTAGGAAAACGTTGACACCCTGTGAATATACGATGGTGAGCGAACGAATGGATGGCTACATGCATACCGTCTCGCTATAGCCTACCTTCAAAGATAAGGCGAGGCTTCCCATTAACGTTGCCATCAAATGATTGTCGTAAATGTGACAGGAACCGCACTCTCCGCAATGCAATCCCCAGGTAACGCAAGACATGTCGATCACTTTTCCGAATACAATCGGAAGAGGTACGCTTCCGGCTAACCGTATTATGAGCCACTGGAATGAAACGATGCTCTAATGGAACCGATCTGAATATATATCTCGAATAGAGGGATCGTAAATGTACATCGCGAGTATAGGTTCTGGTTCGTTTTAGTGGTCTTTTAATCGATTCAAAGGTGTCCAAACGACTTGGAATCCTCTTTCAAAGTTTCAATCAAGCAACTACCTGGGCGTAGCTAGAACATGTAAATAAGAGGCATACGCATTGAATGGAAATTAACGGATATGATAATATAAAAAACACATTCGATGACAATGAAGTGACATGTCACGTTAGACGAACTTGATATGTCAGGCCGTGATCAGGTAATCTCAAGCGCTGACTATATAATATATATTGACTAGAATCTACAATTGAATAGTATATTCATATTGAAATGAAACCGAATATTTTCGGCTGACACTCGTCAGGGGTAACTTATCCGCTCAAGTTCGAGGCTGAGCGTGCAAAGGCCATAAATTCAGCCATTGGCAAACATCTGTTGGATAATCCCGCTTGTGCGAAAAATTATCGAGACGACAGATTTCGCATCATCGGGACGGGCCGCTCACACTTTCATCTGTGTGCCCTGGAGTCGACCTTTATCAAAATACATCAACCCAGCTTTGTCTACAAGAGCACTTTGTGTACCATCTTAAATTAGTACATTGAACGCTCTCTTATTTGAGATCTCATATCATGCTGGTGACGTCATATTTAGTGATACGATTGTTGATATGATATACAATGTTCTTTCCAATTCTCTACTAGATGCTGCCGTTTACCGCTGACGAGTGTCAGTCGAAAATATTCGGGTTCATTTTAATATGAATATACTATTTAATTGTATATTGAGGTTCTGTACCTCCAAGAAGCTCAATAGAATCTGCCTGTATTTTGACATCAATGTAGACACTTTAAAACTTCGTTTGCCTTCTAGAACGTTCGGCCATCACTCGTTGACACTACAACTAGAACACGAAAGACTTCCTTCCGCACATCTTCAATGCTTAGCTCTCAGCACGAACTAAAGTGTCGATAGGGATGATAGTCAAGGAGTGAAAATGAATGGAAAGATCCGGTGTGTATATTGACTGCATCATTGAAGCGCAATTCTAACTAGAAATAGAGAATATTTATGATATAAGTAGTGACGAATGTATATCTCTTATAAAAGTGAAGTAACCTAACTAGAGTTTATGTTTATCTATGCTGTCCCCATAGTCACTAATAGTGGTTAAGTCATCGCCAAGCATATGTAATAGTGGAACATTGCACTCACGAAAAAGGATAAGTGCCAGAACTGTAACAAGTATATAGTATTAGAAAAGTAAGTAGGTAAGATACTTGGCGAAACTAGTTTGCGAAATATTTACTACTCGCAATGCGAAAGGATGTGCTACCTGCGATTGATCAGAGTAACATAATTTACCAATATACGTGCCAATGCGACAGTCGGTATGTGGGTCGCACGCCTCAACGTTTGCAACAAAGAATTCGTCAACATGTTCTTCATCATCATCACAGTCCCTATTTACCATGCAGTAACCATCAAGTAACAGCATTAATTCTGCCATCGGACAGCACCTTTTGACACACCCCGAGCGTGCAAAACTAATCAGTTTTCCATAATTGTTCGTGGTCGTTTTCATTTTTATCGAGCATTTAAAGGTCCTCGAGTCAACCATTATAAAGCTGCGAAAGCCGATCCTCTGCCGCCAGAAGGAGCATATGCATTACCGTAACTGCCGCACCCCAAACCCGCTAATTAGGGGCGAGCTCGAAGGGGCCCAAAATTATTTCGTGAATTAACATTAATTATTGAGTTTTTTTTTTTAATTTATGAAACTTATTTCATTTTTTTCTCGCTAGGTGCGATTTAATGTTCCCAAAATCC
>ATSW01004965.1:0-16860 GCA_000444245.1 Botryllus schlosseri
TTCACAAGTAATCGTAAATCGCAATCGATTACATTCGTGATGTAATCACCCCATGTCTGCTCCCTAGTTATCGTTTGTTGTAGTTATTAATGACAGCTTCAGACAATGAAATGAACAACCAGGTTTGTTCAGCCATAGAGAGATAAGGAATCCACCTATGTATGAGAAAACACGCTCACAACGTTACTGACTCCCGATAGTACATTCTTATACCTTGCGAACTTGGACTGCCTGACATTAATGCGTGTCGTAACTGCCACTAAAAGCTACTCCGCAACTTGGGGTTTATGATTTGGCAGATTTGTGTATGCGAAAAGGTATACAAACTATACATCGCTCAACCAACAATCATAGTCACTTCAGTCCGCCGACGCACGATCAATATCAATATGACCATCTGACACCGCAGAGTTGACGTTGCCCAGCTAAATTAAACTTATATGCTATAACTGCGCGATTATCGGTTCATGACTGGCGTAAGTGGGCTGATTAATAATCCATTGTTCATATCAATTATACAACCTAGTCTGCGATTTTATCTCATCAGGGCCCAATTTTATATGGACGTAAATTGAATCCGACCATACTACATTTAATGATATTCGCTAATTTTCGAAGTTGGAATATGTTAACTCGAGATTAGCAGATTTATCATGTGTTGATAAACGAATAAAATCAATAAGACTGTCATCCGATTAGGGACAAGACACGTAGCGTTTAGAAGAGTATTCTTCACGCGTTAGTGCACACTGCGCAGCCAGCGTCCCCAAGACAACGAACGAACACCAGAACACACATCAACAAAACGGAGGCCCCAAAATCTTTTTCGATACATGATATTTTCAGTTCTCGAGTGTGAATGGCGTTGCCTCTATATCATAGGATTTATGCAACCAAGTTAAAGTTTGGATCAGTTGTATACTGTAACGTTGTATGGTGTACGTATCTTGCTATTCTGCAGTGGGGTAAGGGCACCGAAAAGACGCAGAACAAAAGGTTGGATGAAATCATGTTAATGACTAACATTTTCCACTCGTTCCACAACATTTGTTACATTGTCCTCTTTCCGGGGCAATTATCAAATGGTAACCAGAACTTCCTTTAGGGACGAACGTTACTCTGCAATGTTACCAGGTCTTCATCAAGAGCACATATTCGTAAATATGTAGTGACATTTCTATGATAAGCAAATGGTATATCACTGGAATATATATCAGTTCCGACGCATTGGCGTAGCCATGGACCAGCCACAATTTTCGTAGATCGTTGTACATGACCATGACCATAAAGTACGATGTTTTGCAAATTATCCGAAATCTTTGGTATTTATAAGTTCAAGCGCCGGACAATCCTGTCCTTGCCAAATGAGCCCAGCGGTATACAGAGGCGACCCCCGGAATATATGCAAGTAACATTATTATCGGCATTCGTTAACTTCAAAGGGAATTCGCGCTGCGCGCGGCTACGTCGTTTTGCACGCAGAGTCTTCATGTCATAATTTTTATTGATTTTGTTTTCACCGTCACCAAATTCGGTTCATTCCTGTTGGAAGACTAAAAAGGTCATCAACATTCAAGTGGACCGCGCAATGGTTCGTAAACGTCATGTGGCGAACGTCCAGACAATCCGTTGACACTTTGTAGGGTATCGCATGCTGTAGAAATAAGGAAAAGTTCACCATAACTAAATTAAGACTATACAAAGATATTGATCCCCATTTTCATCAGATTCACACGGAGGAGATTGTGTCAACCGTCCCGACTTATGAGTCATAATACGCCTGAACTGTTCCCATAGCGGACAGTTCAACACACCAGGATTACCTGGATACACTATAGGATACGAATGGACGAGGTCAGTATATTAATTCAAACGAATAATTTCAGCAGTGGGTTGCCAACCCTAATCCTCAGGGACCAATTCAATTAGAAACATGAAATCAATTGGTGAGTTTGACCTGGTTTCATTTTGAGAGGATAATATATTTTCCTGTCGACCAAACCACAATAACACTAAAATTCTGGCATAGATGTTGCATTTCAGTTCATCTTTCGAACACTTGACGTCGCAAAAAATAATTTTACCTCAAACCGTAACTACAAGAATTCAGGATATCCAATATTATCTTTCAGGGAAGCAAGGTGATTACCAAAACCCAGGCGATCGCACTACGTCACTATACAGTGCTGATTGATGCTAAATCGTATTGTTTCCATACAAAAGCAATAGTTTAGTAGACAAAATTTCGCCATTTAAGGGAAGCGACAAAGGGATGGTAATAGATATTTCAAAGAAGACAGATAGAATACCGTTTTCACACCGTTCTCTCTTATACGAAAAATGTGTACAGCGTGTTATTATCTCTCAAGTCTGAGAAGCGGAGGTAGCAATTTGCGCTGATCATTAGCGAAACATTAACTTTGTCTGCAATTTAGAGCGGGATTCGCTGAATCCATTGACGTCAGATGGCTAAGATCGTGCTGTGGCAAGGCCCACATTCGCGGAATACACCGAACGCCAACATTATCATTAACACTGTTAATGAGACTAAGAAACAACGGCCCAAGATTCCCGATAGCGAAATCATTGGAATCAGAGACGACAAGTCTGTCCATACCTTTTTAGTGACAATGACGATGCAAGATTTTTGTATCGTTGAACAGGTATGATCATTTTGAAATGAATTTTTATAACTTGTACCGGAAACGGTAATGGTTCATCAATGCGTGTCAAATCTCGTTTTGTATTGTTTTGCGTTTGCAGAGTGTGGAGGAAATGTTCAATGAGCTGAGTGTTTGTGTTGGGCATGTTAATGAGTTAATATACTCACTTTCTTTTCAAGCGACAGCAGAACCAGGTACGCCCTGAATATCACAAAATGCACACTTTGTTGCACAATCGAATTAGAGATAATTTCATTCATGACTAATGTAAAATAGTGCACTTCATTTATTACATATCACAACTGACACCATTTGGGTATAAAGAAAAAAGAATCTTCGTAGAAACTATAACTTGATATTTTCATTCGTCAATGTCCAACATTGGACCATCATTCGGGAATAAAATAATATTCATCAATATGGAGCAGTTGCTCAGTAGAGTGCATACAGATATATTTTGTTTTTATATTTAAGATATTTCCTGAAATTATACATGAACGTTCGAAATAAAAACGTGAGACCAATGGTCCGGCAATAACACAGACCGTGAGGAGGTATGAGCAGAATTTATTATTATTTTATTGATAAAATCGTGGTATGATGTTTATGGAAACAAAAGAATTTTGCATCACACGCTAATTGATTTCAACAATCAACACAATTCGATTTACTTTTGCCATGCGTTATACGACATTCAGAACTTATACATTATGGGCGGCTATACGAAATCGATGCATGTTGTGGAATATTAGTGTAAGTCAGGAATTGCACTCGTTATATAATATAATATTATATAACATAGTTTCTCTGCGAAATGTTGTTCAGTGTCCGGTACCGATGTTCCAGAGCAGGAATACAGCTCGTGAGCAACCAATAAATGACTACAATAAATCAGAAGCATCAATTGGAGTAAGACGATCACTCAGTGTGTAATGTTCATTTGGTAATCCGACACGGGATAAATTCATCTCTTCGTGATGGGTATTCACGTTTCGAAGTCTGGACGGTATCGTCGATATCTTTGTCCCGTTTCTGTTCTCCGTACTGCCTAAGTGCTTATTCCATATTGGCTTAAAATTGTGAAACCCCAAGGTCTTGAGTCTGCCCGTGGCATCACTGGTACATCGTCATGGGTCACGTATGATTGCTGGCGCTTCTCTTCCTCGGCATCAGAAAGACGAAAATATTCATTTGCCCTTGCACTCAGATTCCAAGGTGTCCAATGTCCATGCCAGTGTGAGCGATCTTTTTTTGGTCCTCAGCCGATGCGCTAGTTCTACCATGCCATTTAGTATGAATTTCCGCGCAGAATGAAAAAGCCCCATGACTTGTATAGGAGTAATGCACACCGCTTATATTATAAAGTCATCGATGTAATTTCGGTCTATATAATTCAAGACCGATTTAGTGGCACATATTTCCATCATGAATAACGCAAGATTTCGGTCAGCCTCGTGTACGATCTATACTTGGGGCATGCATCAAATACCGGGATACATTTTTCGTCTTCGACCTATCTGTGACAATGGTCGCTGAATTGACAAAGTGTCTTTCTAGGAATTCGTCTAACGTGGTGGTTAAGATGTAGATGTAGTCACGCGCGTCTTAGAAAAAGACCTTCACGGTAAAGCCCTATTACAGCTAGCAGTTTGTTTTAAAATAAATGAGCTGGTAAATTGGAATTGTCGATGACGTAATGAATTTGCCATTCACATTTTTCTTTTCCGGAGCCACAATCTAAGAGTAATTATAGGTAACGGTACTATTAATAAAAGAGTGCACAAGTGCAATGACGTTTCAATAGTCAATGCAACGATGATGATGAATATTTCTTACAGTGTTAAAAGCAAACTACCTTTGACTCATGCTGACAATGAAGACGATAGTAACTATTGAATAGTTGATCAAACACAATTCCGTATACTGGTAACTTGCGTTAATTATTGTGGGATTTATTAGACCTGCTGTGAAGCATGTTATCTGCATCATTTAAAGATTTCGAATTACTAATATGCTTCATCACACTCCCATATAGAAATGTATGTTTCAGGTTTTTTCAGCAACCACCAATATGGACGTGATCTCTATACTAATACTTTAATTATTTAAAGAAGTATAAGTGAAGGATTGGAATATGAAAGGCGATAGTATAAATAATAAAATCTATATATAGTATCAAGAAAGTAGACAGGGTGTTGTCGAACGAAGTTTGTCACTGTCGTTGTGTATCAAAAGCGTCGTACTGATTTCATTACTTTAATTACCAAACCATAATATTTTGCACTAGAATACCTTTATGACAACTTTATTTTCGTATCTGTTAGCCCGTGTTATGTATAACATTATTACACTCCGTTCTACGTCAGACCGAAAGCATTTCTGTGCTGGTACATGAAATTGCATTGCCCGCTGATATTGTTTATTATCATAAGAACGATATCTATGAAAATACTTTATCAGGTGTGATAAAGTCAGAAGCGATAAATTTTGATTTCAGTGAGTGTTGCAAGAAGTTGATCAGTTTTTTGCGCAATACCATCTCAAGGAAATCTAAAGGAGTTACGTAATCTCAACCATCCAAAAATCACGGCACTGGCCTTTTTCAACAATGTAGCATTCCAATTAGCGAAATTGGCAGGCGAATCACGTGTACAGGTACTTATTGCGGTTTCTTGTGACGTAGGCAGAAGGGGATTCCGACCCTCATTATCAAGGGAACAGCTGGTGATGTATACATACAGTATACCCTTATTTGGAGAATTGAATGTCGACTTTATAGGACAGCTGACACCAAGAACGAGTGTTCAGCGTACGAATAACCGAGAGTGACTGATGGATATATTTAGCGTCAACCGCTAGAACAAAACTAACCGTATTAAATTGCGACATGAAAAATATGTTGAATATTCATGTAAAGTTTGTGCTCAAATTATTGCAAAATCGAAAGGTCAAATCAAAATCTATGCTAGAACCCGTCTGCAGTGGATGAATGCATTCAGGCCCAAGATCGAACACCACGGTGGGGAGCTTGGAACATTCATACAAGCGTAAGATACAGTCCCGTACCTGCAATGAAGAATACTACAACCGTGATGGTAGTTCATATCGCTGATGTGTATAGCATTTTACGCAAGGACGAAGTGGAAACTTTGTAAACCTATTGCGACCTAGTCGATGTCGCAATATCATAAGTAAAACGTATTTATTCCCCCTAACATCGTGAAAAAAAGATGCAAATGCGACAATGCTGTACCCATGTAAGTTGTTAGGGGATTTACATCCTTGAAATGTGTTGGCGAGTAACGTTGTGGTACATTCATCGATCGTCCTATAACGTTCTACGCCCTAAATGTCATCGTGCTGGCAGCTTATATTTGCTCCTCGTCGCCATCCGATCGGCATTAATGGTGTCTGTCGAAAGCTTTATACGAAAGTCGGCCGTGCGATAGGTCGGTAGCTCAGGAATAATCAAAATTAAAAAATCTGCCCGTTGTGAAATCGGCATGGATGTCCAAAACCATGATACTAAGCAACAGCAATAACTATGCAACCACAACATCTTGATTATGCGCATTGCATATCAGCACTCACTATAATTTCTTTCTCATAAAATGGGAGGGACGGTGGTTATTGTTTCTTCAAATTGCAAAGTTTTAGAATTGCAAGTCTTAGAATTCATACCAACGTCGTCACTGCAATTCATGTAGTGCATAAGAAATTACTACATGTACGTCTGGTATATGTCTGGTACCGGTTTCGTGCTGTTGATTTCGAAGTAGGTCGGAATCGTTCTTCCCAAGTATATGTTAAACGTTTATACGGCTATACCCTAAACATGGTTATCGGCAAGACAAATCACCGCAATAGTTTATTCTGTGCGAGACAATTTACCGTAAATCACCGAGGATCTTCGAGTGGAACTGTTATAAATCGCCTCCTCCACCACCGGATATCCATCATTTTAAAAGGCAATTGAATCAACACGCGAACGATAATTCATCCTCTACTTGAGCCTAAGTAAACCAACTCGTGTGAAACTGGGAAGCCGACTGAGCCATTGTGTGAAAGTGTAGTCTATTTTTATCCAGACTTCCCACTTGACCCCGATAAAATCCACAGCGATTGGCTGTGAGAATTATAACAAAGCTTCTGCAAAACTTCCCCACATTACGCAATTCTAATTTCGTTATAAGCGTGTGATGTAATCCGTTGAGTACAATTCGATTTATGGCGATTAAATTTAATAATAATTTAATAATTTAATTTAATAATATACCTGGAAATGTTATATTCTGACCATAGTAGACGTGGATGTTGGCATTGTTGAATCGATAAAACTATGATCAAATAACGATTGGATGAATGGTTGTACAAGACTTAAGATCAAAGTGATTGGATATAGACCGAAATCTCTTTGGCAATCAGGTACTTAGCACACAATAAGTAGCACGGCTGAAGATATATTTGTATTTCTACCTCAATAAATTGGATTGTAGATTTTCATGAATTGGAGTCGAATTTTGATTGCTAGTTTTGGCCGGTTATTTAATCTTGAAGTTGAAACGACCCGGCCACGTATTTAGACACCCTTGCAAACATTCGTGTCGTGATCTTCGGATTGTGACATCAAGATACCTCAACAGTTTGCTGATTGATATGATGCACGCATACACCTGGTGACATGTAACAGTGTAAAATGTAATTTATTCGCAGTTTATCTAGCATAAAGAGGCAATTCACCACAATCAATACCAGTACTATGTCCGCGAGCGATATCTACAAGTGACATCTAACATTACAGATAATATCAAGAGAGATTTAACAACAAAAATAAAATATTGACACATAACCTACGACACACCCACACCGTAGACACGGCATATGTGACATGCTGACCGGTACTAACGATGTGCAGAATCCTGTTTCCTATTCATATAACTCTACGTAATGCAATTTCGGTGAAGCTCTATCTCTTTCACAATCAAATTATAAATTATAGACCATCGTTTCACTTAACAGCCTATCTTATTAACTCCAATTTTGCGGTTGGAAAATAAGAGGATGTTGATGATTGACAGGCGATACGATACGTGTATCGAACACTAAAATGTCTTACCTTATCAAGACTGAAGTGAATACGGATCAAAGGCATCCATTAACTAATACTTCTGTTGTACATCAATTCTTAAATTTTCTAACCGCCAGATAATTACCGGCTTTACTATAATTCTTTTGTAGTAAGCCTTGATAAAAGCCAGATCAAAGCGGATGCGGTAACCATCGAATCTGATATCAACGCGCTCTTTTTGCGTTAAACCGTCAAACGCCCGTTATACATAATTGGCGATATTATAAATCAACTTTACATCCCCATTTTCCCGAGATTTGCAATCGGCATCGGCTCGAGCAAACTGATGGACAACTATTCATCTATATATCAGCGGTCACACACTCAAAACGGGTCGCGGGCCATCTTATTTTTTAAATTTCGCAGAGGCAGCGGGCCGCATGAATTCAATATCGAGTTAAAATAAGCCACACAATTTAGATGTCACGTTATTAAAACTATACGCCAATAAAATGCTGTGGTCTCTAACATGGGCGAAGGACCACAAAAGAAATAATATCTATTAAATAAATACAGATATAACAAAATATCATGACAATCACTTTGATTCTATTATGAACTATGAGTAGCGCACAATAACTGACAACACTCTTCAGCGACTAAATAATGGATATTTGGGCTAGCTAGACACGGTATATCCTGGAGAACTACATCCTCGTTCGGCTTGATACTCGTTTTTGATTTTATTTTCTTGACTAACATTTTACAGCCAGACTGTATGAGTATATATAGACAAGTGTACCTGTTTGATGCAGGTGTGATCAGTCTAGTTGACTTTCAAGGTCGTATCGATCATTCCCGTCTGATACTGAATTCCATGCATGCATATTTTCTGTGCCACCATCATTGCCATCTGTTTATGTATTTTGATTAGATGAAAAATAAAGACACTCTCTTTCTTAATATTTTGGGTAGGCTGCAAGTCGTTATCTAAGCGTCTCGGTCTGGGAGTGTCTGGGACATTGCACGTCAAGGCAATATGCACATGGCCCATTCATATGAGCCAATTGTTCCTCTATGGAATCCTATCACCATCGCCGAAGCCGTATCAGCTAGTGGGGAATATAGTTATGTTAGGCACAGGAGGATAGCATATTCTGAACAACAGCAGTATTTTTAAAATGAAACCAGTTTCAGCATTTCAAACTCTTTACTAAGCAGTATTCCGAAACCTCAAATCAGGGAGCGGGCCGCGAAATACGACCTCGGAGGCAGCATGCGTCCCGCGGGTTGCGTGTTGGTGACTCCTGAACCATATATTCGATCACTCAACCCTGCCACTGGCGGCATCCACTATAATCCAGTGCCGGTCAGACCTAAAATATATCTCCATACTTATTTTTGTATTCGATTCGTTTAATCCAGTAGTGAAATCATAATTTGGTACCAGAAGGTGTAGGAGACCTTATTTCACCCTACGCTCTGCTAGAAAGTTGATTGAAAGACACCTAATTTATCCCACGTATTTACAATGCAGGCTGCGGAAACGGGACAAATGCGACGGGATATGTATATCTGGCGTAACACAGCAGCCAAGTCAAGATGCGGATGAATGAAATCAGTCGATTGATACGCTGTTGTAAGGATTTCGTGATGCTGAAGGAGGAAGAAGATTTCAACCACCCTTCAAAATAAAATATATTCAAGTACCGCCAACGGTAACGTAATATGACTAAATTTTCATAGCCTCTGGTGCTGATACTTATTTCGGTGACTATGGGCTGCGACCGTTGAAGTAAATTTTTGCGAAGAATCATGACTTCTCCAAATTTTAGATACGTCACTGTGCACATCGGAAGGTACATGTTCTAACTAATTGCACAACGTCCAATTAAAAGGCCAGGAACGCGACATTTACATTTGATTTATTTACCACAATATCACCAGAAACCTGCTGACGTACAGCACCGGGACAACTGGCAATTAGCGCAGGTAATGATGACAAAAGAATGCGAACCATCTGTAAACAGACGAGAGTTGCGAATTCGGAAAGTTTTCTCGCGCTCTTCGAAGAAAAGTGATCACAAGAGAATTTGGCGGATGGCACCCTCAGTGGTTGGAATGACGCCTGGAATTCGTGGGCGGCGTGGGAACCGGGTCTCGTAATGTGTAAATGCCGCGATGATTATAGTCAATATCACTTGCAAATTAGCCTACAAAATGTAAACACGACCGCTCAAACCTCTAGTGGTCAAGCCTATATGCCTTTTTTACAAATGCAAGATAAGCTCTTCGAACAGTAAAATAGAGGAAAATCGGTAAGTCAAGTTTATGTATGTTCCGCATTGCATTGATATTAAGGCACTGTAAGTATGTTGCTTTTATGATAATGTGATACTTAAATTGATATTTATCTGCAATACCGTATTGCTCGGACGAAAGAACTGTTAGGTTATCGAATCAACACTATCACTTTTTCTCTCAATGCTGTCCAGAGTGCAAAACGCCTAACGGACCAGCCGAGGATATCAGTTTTAAAGTGAAGTCTTTGGTGACACCTGGTTAACCCGGAAGCAGGACAGCGACACTTTATCATTACGCTATCATGTTGTTATGGACGTGTGGTGTAAAATCAAGGTTTTTAACTTTTAACGTTGTAAAGTTATCATAACCGCAACATTTTATTATGTTTTTCATAGGTGTTAAACGGTCGATACTGGAATCCTCTGGCCCAAATACCCGGAATCGAGGCATATACCGTAATCCGTAGGAGGAATACGTTCCTTGGACAATCTCTATTTCCGCATTTTCAAATGCAAATCCAAATACCTGCTTTTATCGGAGCACTGTAATGTTTCGTTTAGTGAACATGAGATTTACACAGATTGCAAGCCATAAAATAATAGAGTAATAATTTAATTCCGTTTAATTATCGTCGCAATTCGCGATTCCACATCAATCACGAGACATAATTACCGGTAATACTAGGTCAAGCGCAGTCTGATTTCCTTTGCATACCGAGAACGTTATACTTTGCCCAGAATTTTGGCGAGCATGGACCCGGGGCGCTTCACGACCCTTTCGACGCTAACTAGTCGAATTATATTGATTAAATTGTTACTGCAACCGTAATTTCCGAGAAATACAATAATACGGCGATAATCAATCTGATTGAATCGCTTAATCAAAAATTAAATATGATGTTAGGAACATCACGTCAACTGGAAAGTAAATTACTCGTAGAATTGCCCGTATCAAGTTGTACAGCAGTACCTCTTTCTCAGGCATCACATTTACCATGGATTTGGTAAAGCTAATATATTAAGTTTGTAATAGGTTGAAGCGATCTCTAATTGAGTGTTTAGTGCTGATAGATAACACTTCTTGATGTACAGGATATTCGAAAATTTATTCCAGACAAATCTTTTGCAATAACTCCCAGGCAAAGAGAAAATCAGTATATTGGACTTTACGTCAAGTCAACCATTTGAGTTCCATACCAATGGGGACGTATAAAAACGATGAAAAGGATGAACAGTATTAGAATCCATCTTTCTTGCGATAATGGATATAATCTTACTGCAGTTACCCTTAATCTCATGAGAAATGGGGCCCCTCCCCTGGTCCCATTTTGCTATTATCTCATTCAATAACAATGCACATAACCTTCGCGAAGTGATAATCATATCCGAACCGAGGACATAAATTTATCTTGGTGCAACGCATAAGTTTGATATTCTAAATAATCAGCTCTAGTCGATCCCCCTGATATTGATGATGACCTAATGTATAGGTGCGACCCTGCGTTACGTCACGTCCACTCCGATGTGACATACATGATATTTCATTATAGACGACTGAATCTTCTCGTATCGCGCTTCATATACTGGCGAAGATTCATCGATAACATTGCGGATGGAGGATTTTGGAATTGTGTCCAAATGGTCGTGGCAGGTCATAGCCAGATTTATCGCACGATGAAAATATAGGTCATTATGTGATAAATTATTAATGCGTGAATACTAAAGTAAAGGAGGAGGAAACGTACCACAGTTATATATCTATACATATAGGCCTATACACAGCCTACTAAAATCACGGCTTTACGTGTTATTTCACGTTCGCAGATGAGCAAAAACAATGTGACGTAACTCTCCTTCCACTAGCCTAAAAGGATCGTCACTCTTCATTTTCTCAGCCCATCGGGAGCATGAGTCATGACCATAAAATCTCAAATGCACGAGAGACATCAAGCGACATTTATATCGGTGTTAGAAAACCGTGACGGTGTAGAACAGTGGTTCTCAAACTTTTTTACACACGCCCCTTTTTGATAGCGAAAAATATCGAGCCCCCGTTATCGCGATAACACAAAATAAAAAAGAGATAAATCAGAATGATAGTCATCCCAACGGATAGTTTGATGGCATCATAGGTTATGGCTATCGATGAGAGTCTTCTCAAATATGAAATTCGGACAATAGACGGAGTACACACGATTAGCTGGATGTAAAACGCGATTGGCGCGAACGATTTTTCAGTTAACTGCGACATCGCCCCCCCCCACCATTCAGTTAGTTTCATGCCCCCAAGGGAGGCGCCCCCCAGTTTGAGAACCACAGGTGCAGAATGTGTNTGANATTCATCCTCATCCATTCGTGTTTTCATTCAAGTTTATATATGAATTTCAATACAGTAAAAGTAGGCAAGGCTTAAACTCAAATTCCAATGCAATCAAGTGCACGAAACCAAGGAAAATCCTTCAATGATGGACTGACACATTGCGAACTCCGTGAGCAACTGGCGCGTTACAAGGGTGTGAGCGAAATGTAGCTATATCTTTAACGCATTCCATTTATCTGAATAATCATAGTACCAGTGTCCATGTCCAATTGTCCATACCTAAGACACACCAGACGTGGAATCCAGCTATCTCCACACTATATGTTCGAAATCGAATACAAAGCAACTAGCCAGGAGTAAACATGATTTTATTTCACCATGTTTGTAATACAGCAATTAGAACGGTATGCACACATCCATCATTGAATTCTAGTACCTCACACGCTAATGTCTTCATTGTTCATTCATACAACAACAGATGAGTCCAGAATAACTGTCCTCGTTATATGGTAGAAATTCTCACCTGTCAAATCATTGCAGACAGTGACAGATGGCAGAATTGCGTAGCTTCAAAGATCTAGCATAACGGCGCTACCCCAAATCCAAAATAAACATTGATCAATCGCAAGTCTCTCCTATGTGAGAAAGCGCAGTAACGCCTATTTGAAGTGAGGATGTGTTGGTAAAGTATCGCAGATTGTCAGCGGTGCATTTTGCACTCACACAACCACGGAATCGTCAATAAAGGACAAGGAACACACCAATGTTTTACGAGGCCAAACGATAATATGAGTGATATGTATCAGGTAATCGCAGACTCGACATCGTTACTCAAATTTGACGCGGTTGGCCAGTACGTTCGCGCTCGATGTTGAATAGCGATGCCGTAGCGCCGACTCGCGGGGGACGTGATACTAAAGTTTGGTATCCATAAACGAATACTGAAGTACCAAAATATCGTCGCTTTTGCTCCATCAAATTTCAGAGTCTGGCATTAGAACGTCACAGATCAGTCAAGTCACAATGCATTCTATGGGATCATGTCATTGTAAACCTTTTTACCTATTCAAAATGCCCATCCCATCCACCCGCAATCCCGCATACATGCGTGTGGCATGATACCCTGCCCAGTCCTTGCCCAGAGTGTGGCTACACTCTGTGTATAATGCGCGGTTCTGTGCAGTACCAACAGTAAAAAAAAATGCGGCTCTTGCGCTTCGTCCGGCCACCCCTGCCATACAAATACAATATATGCACCGGAATGCAGTGCAAATAATCAGGATATGTAATNCTCGAAAACATACCGATGTAATTATACCANTNAAAACATTGAGTTGTCCAAAAATTCGTAGAATTGCTGACGTTTCTGTTTCATTCAATAGTGCTTGCTAATATCATTATCAATTTAATTGGAATCAGGTATGGTGATACTACACTCACCTTCTTTTCCTTCAAATGAGCAAAATTTCGTTCTGGGGGTATGTGTTCAACTAATAAGAACTAAATATAATATGAAGCAAATAATTCCGTAGCGTACAGTAAACTATAGGCTATGGCTTACGAATTTATGAACAATTATACAGTCCTATATCACTTGAAAACCCCAACAGTCTGGTGGTGGAGAGCGTTATACAATTATCTCTGAAAGTTATACATTTAGTTCTAAGTAATGGCAGTAATATTGCGTTAGGCACGTGCAATAGCAATGTCAATGCCACCAACACCGACGCCCACGCAGTACGAGATAACGAGACGACGTACCATCATTAGTAAGCCATATTATAAGGCTTTTAGGTAGGCAAACAACCCCGTCGCGTGACACATTTTCCATATCCATTTCACTTGCCTAGCAATTTAGCTCGGAGTTCAATAACATACCGTGCCGCGACGCGAACGCTGGCGACGAGCACGTAAATTGTTATCACTCGCCATCGCGAAAATTAGAGACCTCGTATGATATCCAGATATTCGAGCCTGTTAATCAAGACCGCCAGTCAACCATTACGGGGTATCAAAATGGGCTATTTTCGGATATAGGAATCGATCTGGGCACGCGATGCCGTTGGTTTCGCTGGTAATAACACGCCCTTGGTTTTTATAGACGCTAAAAGTAAACTGCCAATGACGTCAAAGTATTCTAGCAAATTAATGAATATAGACATTCACTTTAACTTGACAATGTAGTGTAGCCCATTATAGTATGTAACGAAATGACTCGCAAAGACTAACCCAGAATTATATGGATAGTTTTCTATACCCTAATCACCAGAAACTTTCAATGTACGTAGTTTCAACCAAATTCGAGTTGGCGAAACATAATTTTGGTCTCGTCAAGCGTAATGCGTTGCTAGTCATCGACACAGCAACTGCATGGGAGCCATATTTCTGATCTACGTGATCGTTGCGAAGTCTCGTTTTGAAAAAATATAGTGCAACCTAATTGATATCGCCACACCAATCATGGAATTGCAATGAATGCAAAACATAAAACTGAAAGGTCTATAACTCTATATCAGTGGTCGAGAACCTATGGCTCGGGAGCCATATATGGCTCTTTTGGGTATAAGATATGGTTCTTTGCCAAACACTAATTTTTGTACTGAATTGATCAATATTGCAGCGACTTGTTGGTAAATTTTCTTCACAGCCAAAATAATTATTCTCGTGGCAGTATAACATGTCTTTGAGAGCTAAAGACAATGCCGTCTTCAGGTTTAGGGGCTCGGACCCTCTCATTTCGAAATCATCAAATTTATGTTGCTGTCACGCCCGCCGGCCGGCGGCCAATATTACTCGCGAATTCTAGGGCGCACACGAGGAATTCCATGCAGTGAGTTCGAATAAGTGCTACCATGACGTAACGAATTCTAAATCGCGCACCTCACAGACATCTCCGCGAATCTTAAATCTACCCTTTCAAATGGATGACCAAGTCTTAAAATCATGATGCAGGGTAAGAACTTGGTATTGGTATTTGATGGCTATACTACAATAAAGTTGGATGTTGAGTGCAAATGTAATATTCTAACATGTATTTCGGCACGTCGCCGAAATGGTGCATCTTCGACACCCGAGCTTGCGAGATCGCAATAACCGGTTGTGTTTCAAAAGCAGATCGCCATGGGAACAGTTGGTTTTGTATAAGTTAGTTTTCATAGCGGTGGGAGAGTTCATGTTTAGTCCTATTCGGTTGTGAAATGGCATCATTGTGTGAATTCGCATCAGTGCCTGTACCTACCTAGACTCAATAAGGAATTAAAATACCTTATACACAAACCGATTATAGAAAATTATTAGTGAGAAGAAATCCCTACACGGTATTCCCATTGCGGTGTAAAGTGATTCATTTCATATCGAGGGACTACACGGAGACTTCCCAACGTTTACGTTTACAGCTCTGCGAAGTATCTTGTTTATGGTAAAAATAAATGCGACAAATAAAACGCTCCAAATTTGCATTGGGAATTCCACTGTTCTCAGACGAATCGTCTATCTTCGAAGAAGACACGAGTGTAATGTTCACAGTCTGCGGCGCATTACCTCATCAAGACACCTAATACCTTTCTGCCGAGGCATCTCCTGTAATGGAGCTTCCAGGAAATGCAATCTCCATTACACGGAGTGCTATTGCGTTACGATCCCAGAAGCGTTAGGACACGTAAATGCTGAAGATTAACGTATGATTACGTTTTCGCAGCTGGAACTAAATTGACGAGCTCAAATAAATTATGAAATTATTACTGAGTCGTGTCCGTCGCTATTTGGGAGTCTTGGGGAGCATGACTATATTATCGTAATTAGACTTTTTCGTTACCTAATACCATGGGAATTCTGATCAGCAAATTCACTTAGGAATTCCTAATTTGGAATTGGCGTTCACGTACTGTGACCGGGCGAGGTTTAATGGACAACAACAGTCAAACAACAACCTAAGAAACGCAAAAATGATTCATCCATTAGATTTGAATAGGGCGCAGTGTGCTGGTGTTCGCACTTGGGAACAGAGACGGTTACGGAAAACGACATTAGCAATTTTGAGGTCAAAATCACAGAATGATTCACAGCCCAGCATATTACACGACGGCACGATGGAGTCTGAAACATATTACACCAATGAGGTACATTACGAAAATACATATTATCGGGTGGGGGTAATTTTACGCCACGAGATGCCTGAAGATATCCCATACTTTTATCAGCTATTATGAGGTATTAAGTCATTGTATTTTTAACTGGTATGAATATGAATTACATAAGCTAATATTTATAAGGTGAATCAGAGGTATAGCCAGTAACTTTGTACTTCCGCGAGTAGATTTGGAATATGCAACATAAAATCTACCACCATCAACCGGTCGAATAGTACAGTGACCGAATAGGTTCCAGTATACACGCGAATATTTCAATATCCTCGAGGGGTAGAGTGGTAGCTTAGCTTTTCTGGAATCAATTCGCTTTTCTGCGGAGATGAACTAGTCAAATACGGTTGAATCAAAGACGAGAACC
>ATSW01004966.1:0-12363 GCA_000444245.1 Botryllus schlosseri
GTTTGCATATTTACAAAATAAAACTAACTATACAATCGATTGCAACTGCAAAATGCACAAACTGCACATTGCACATCTTACGGTTGAAAATCAGTATCAGAACGGGGGAAGCACCCGCCACAGCGAGCTCTAATCTGTTCTGTGGCCGGCCACAGAATGTCATGTGGATATCACAGCTTTTGGGGAACTTATAGAGATTTTCTGACAGATATCTGTTATACATTGTTTTTCCAATTCTATGCAGTTGCATACGATTAGCTGTGACGAGTGTCAGTCGAATATTTAGGTCTATTTCTATAAAAATGATACAAATCAACACTTACCAGTTATCAGTTTTGATAATATCTTCATTGCTTCTAGCTTTCTATACCATTATTTCCTGTTTCATTTAGCGGATATCCCCCTTTTTAATGCATTCTTTACATCATTTTTCGTGTTTCTAATCGATATATGGAGACTATTTCAGATCGTTTCATCTTCTTCCTATCGTTTCATTGTATCGCTATTCTTCTGGTATTATGGGTGAAAATGCATATAAACTGAGCTAAACTCTCGCTCTCACCTAGTTTTATTTACTGTACGCCCATAATAGAACATAATTGATCATGCATTTGACCACGATTGGGCCACATACAGTACTTATCATCGATACTAACTTGATATATTGCAGCCGGCCATGAGAATGAGTTGGACATGGCCGGCCATGGAAATTTCATGGCCGGCCATACTGAAATTTGATGGTCGTCCATGAAAATCACCATGGCCGGCGACAGAATAGCACTTTTCATGGCCGGCCACGGAATATCTGTGGCCGGCCACGAGATATTCCGTGGCCAGTAAGTGGCCACGGGAATGCTGAAAGTCCGTCTCATAAAAGGTGAGCCCATTTTAATGAAGTTGATTCTTTGATAGTAGGCTGACATTATAGGAGTCCGAGTTACTGTTATGTAGTTTAGTTACTTCGTTCAATTAGCCAGAAATTGTATTGAAGCGATTTCAGTCGGACTATTCAAGATTCAGGCTTACTATAAACGTCAACGGGAAGTTCCAAACAAAGGATAGTAGATTCTATGTAGTAAGGATGGTGCGAACGTGAGATTCACGTACGCGTTCGGTATGTGAAACTCAGGAATTCGGAGGTTATCGTTCACAAAACTTTCGTGGGTTTACAGTAACTCTGTAAACCTTTTTTCGTATATTACAATTTGTCACCTCATTATATCATGTTTGGTTGAAATTAATCCATTTCAGGGAAGCGGGTGGCGCAGTTGGTTAAGCGCCAGCGTCACGACACCAATGGCAGTGGTTCGAATCCCGGTTCGGACTATGCGTCGGAGGTTCTATGGGCTCCTCATCGCCGACCTCACTGCTAAGCAGTGACTTAAAAAGCCCAGCTACAGTGAGTCGAGCTATAACTCGGCAGCAACAGAACCGATGAACTGCTGAAGCGTGCGTGAGAGAGTGCAAGAAACAAAAAAGTAAAAAGACCAGAAGAAATGCATTGAACCGTTGAATTATCATGTCGTGGAGCACAAAGCCTTAATCAGGCTATAAGCACCACTGTTGTTGTAATAATAATAATAATAATAATTCCATTTCAACGTCGGACCACTCTCTGATTGGCACTGGAAGCATGACACATGCTCAACACTAAACCAGAGTGCTCCGTACCCATTAAAATATATTTTTCGAGTTGTTAGAAAAGATTGCTTGTAATATCCAGCTTTCCATTTGTGAATATTTAGTTACTCTCTGGCTGTGAGCTTGGCCCACAATCACAGAACATCAAGAACGATATGTAGCTCTATATCTGGTCAAAGAATTGTACTTATACTCAGTCAACCAATAAATTATTGATATCAACTAAATTGATATAAATGATGGATCGTTGTCTAATGCAAAAGGCTAGCAAGCGTACAAGATCTACGTTGATTTGATGCGTTTATTATATTATTAAAAAAGTCAGTCCGAATGGGATGCCGGCTACGGTATAACTTGTTTTTGAGTTGCAAGTACGGAAACCGGCTTTTCACNCTAATCAATATCAATATGACGAGTACGGGTGGCGAGCAACCGATGCTCGTCGCATGTGTAACGATTTTTGTACAATGAAAATGTTGCACTTGGCGCCTTAAGATCACTTGGTTTTATTCATGGGAATATCTGCTACATCAATGTTGACTGGTTGTAGGATGTTTTCATGCATCCGTGTGTGATCGCTTGCTTCATTATCTGACATCATTGATTCTCTAAAGCAGCTTCTATGATCCAACAGTTTTTGACTGAGACGACTCTTCCGCAAACTCTCCTTTCATGAATTGAAAATCAGATATAGGAAGCATCTCTTTCAAGTCTCACCAGTTGCACTGTAATTCAAAAAACATATTTTTTAGATGTTGTAAGACCTTAATTCCCACAAAAAAGATACAATAAATTTCTTTTAATTTCATTGATAACGCAAAAATTGATGTGATTTGCCTGAAAGAGTTGCATTTGAAACAAATGGTGTTTTAGAACACTTTGTTTAAAACATGTTTTAAACCAGGGCCGACCAACCCGTGGCCCCCGGGCNACANGTGGCCCGCGAGAAGGTTTTGNGTGGCCCGCGAGGTNATTTCCGAAATTTCGAATATCAAAAATGNAATGCACAGATTGTGAACTGGCAAGGCCAACCAAAAATTTGATTAGTTTGGCAGCAACACTCGANNTGTGATGACTAAAATATCAGTTACGANACATTGANAGATCCATCAGCCAGTCACATATTGGTATATCTTCGTACACTACAATAAAGCAGAATAATTTGCGATGGATTTATCAAAAGTAAAAATTTTCTGCAAGCTTAGCGCAACATCTTGTCACTCAATTCCTTGTTTTTAATATTGTTGCCCTATTTGTGAAAATGGAAGAACGCCTTATGTATCAGATTGCGTCTAACTATATTCGCGATCACGGGACAAAGTGTCGTTCAACATATGCGACCTTGCCTTTGCGCTCGCAGCAAGATCGTTGACTATGAAACCTAGGCACGGAAAGATTGACGCATGTTGGTCGCAGCTTTCGATCTCGATATGTCCATGCGCCGAATAGCCCAGTCCTCGCAAACGTAGCCTAGCGATATACGACTGGCTCGCAATATATTAAAATGACAATATTATTGACCTATGAACTTCAAAAAAATTTCGCGCCTCGCGCGGTAAGTGACCCACGCAATATTTCGTCAATAGAATGTGGCCCTTTGGCTAAAAAGGTTGGCCGACCCTGTTTTAAGCAGTGTTTTATACAAAGACCTCAAAATAATTGTGTTTCTAAGCTATAAAATGATGACATAATTGTGTAACTATGTCCCCAAAATACATGTTGCATGAGCCTACGGACAATTACCACCCGATATATAGCCGAGGTATATCGATATGGGCTGGTTGGAACCCTCAAAATAGTAGGTTCAACAGCAACAGTACCGACATTTCGTCAAAGTAGCTATATTTACCCTATATTTTCAATTGTAAATGTCAATACATTGTGACGCCACAATCAAATATTGGTGACGTCATTGCTGAAAAAAAAAGTTCTAAACAAGGGCCTTATGTTTGTTATAAATGGATTTTTGTTTTAAATGAAACCCTAATTATAATCCTGTGGGCTGAATTGAGATCTGCAGATCCATAGCTCTTTTTCGTAATCAGTGTTGATTCTCTTGCTAACCTTTGCTTCTAATTGATTCTTGCACAATGGGGTACATAACAACCCGTCACCATACCAGTATCGAAAACTACCTACAGTTTAAGTCACCGAGATTGAGTTTTCTTTATCGCCGCTAGTCGTCGAAATAAAGTGGAACTCTCCCATTGTCCCGATTCGAGTCCAGTGTACAGAGAGAGGATTTTTTGGACTAGTGAAATAATACGCCCCATTTGCACATAAGGTTATATTATACCAGGAGGGATATAGATTTGATGCCTTTCCTAACGTTGAAGTTGGAATCAATGAAACCCTACTATGCCGTATCCCAGCATCCAAAAACATAGTACGGATTACACAAGTTAGTGGTAATGACATTTCTGTCAAGTCGTGATCAATCCACAGCACTGACACTAATTCAATATATATGCTGTGTGGAACCGGTAATCTTTTTGTTGTGGCACAAGAACTTTCCATACTATAGATACTCTTTTGGCGTATAAACGAGTTATAGTCGATTACTCGACTTGAATCAAAGCCTAAAACTCGATTCGAAATTGAATCTCTCTGATACTCGATTATGTAGGCTAACATATATAGTTATAGTGATGTATACATCCCACACATTTTTTAACCTTGAATAGGCGACATTATCCTTGACTCAGCGTACTGAACCTATATTAATTTAGTTGCAGCGTCGATGGCCGCGGCTGACGGCATGGTTGGATTCATTTTGATATTCACAGTAGGCCTACTTCCCGCCGTGGCATGGATTCCAAGTTTGAAACCGGAAGAGTTTGAGTCGTATCCACGTTACCAGTCAACACGCCAATCGCATTATCTCTCGGAGCTCTTCGAACTAGATCCGTAGTGGTGAGGCAATAAAAGAAAAGACAGTGTTGTTTGTGCATGTGCATGTATGTTGTATGGGCATAAAACGAATGAACTAATTAACGCATTTATTCGTCATTCCTGAATTGTAGGATATGGATACGCTATCGGGGATCATACACGGATAACCGTGATTTGTAATGACAATCGACTACGACGATTGAGGCATTTCCAAGATATCGTAATCGATAATATATATTTGAATATAATATCAAACTAATCGTTATAGGTTTCGAATGATGATGCAAATTAGATGCCAAAAAGATGTAGGCCTATAACATAGACATATGATATCAACACACCAGCCATACATGGATCTATATCGATTCCGGACCCCTGGTCTTCAGACAATATCAGAATATCAGTGGCTCTCAACCGGAGGTCCACGAAGCATTTTCAGGGGTCCAAGAAACATCTAAACGTTAAATCAAAGATAAACTAATTTTTGCAATTTTTGAAGTTTGGGCGCGTGGGATCATGTTGTAAAGTTTCCAAACCTATACTTCAAGTGGATGTAGAAAATGTGGCTGTGAGAAGCACTTAAAGGGGCACTGCGCCCTAGAAATTATGTCTCAAATTGAAGTGCCGATAAAAATAAAATTTTGGCCGCACCCGTTTTCTCAGAAAGCCATTGTAATGGAGCTGCAATTAAATGAATTTTAAATAAGCCCAACTGACACGACTGCGCGTCATCGTTAACCTGTTCCGATGTCTAAGTGTTGGAGGTTTACCTAGGCTCCTCCTCACTACCTCACCAGCCTCAGCGTTGTCTTACAACAAGTCTAGAGGTGGGCCGTGCTATAAGTCGGCGGTTACGGAAAAATAAGAAGAATATCGGCCTGGTGTAAATGACCATAGTAGTCGACAAACACCATGAATACCCCAAAAACAAACCTGTTTCTTAACGCATGAAATTTCTGGCGCGACATCCCCATATTGTAGCTCGATTTCTTTATGGAGTATATGGTGAACATATGCTGCGACACTCGGTTTGCTTACACATGATATAGCAGCACGGACTCTCAAAGTCACTTGCAACGGATGCATAATCACCACACCGTCGAGCCTCTGTTGTACACTACCGTTACCCTGCTGTGCCAATCAGACCTGGACAACTAGATATTTCTACTCGTCTAATTTCACTAAATTAGAGCGAAATACCAGTAATCTAATTTTTATCTAATTTTCGAAATGTTTAAAGCTCTAATTCTAATTATAATATAATGTTTGAAATGTTCATATGCTCTAATTCTAATAATAATTTAATTTGTTAAATGTTTCTAAAATCTAATTTTAGATATAATCTAATTGATTAATTTCATAACTTCACGCTACTACATCAGGAAAAAGGGGATCATTGCTTAAGATTCAGACCTAAGCAAATAAAATATATTTTGGAAGATGAATCGGAAAGATATTTCGCGGCAGATCGTCAGAAAATAGACTTGATGTTTGAAATTACTAGAGCATAGGAGATCGCTTTCCTCATCTTAAGGCTGCTGCTCGAAAACTCGTTTTCCGCCGTGCAGGAAAACTGTATGGTGTAGGGGTCGTCAACTTCAAACGGGTCGAGGGCCACTTATAAAATTTCGTAGCGGCCGCGGGTCCAAATAATGAAATATCAAGATAAAATAGGCCACACGATTGAGCCACCACGTTTTTAAAACTCTACCGTTGTACAACCACGTGCTCACTAGCATGAGCGATGGTTACCACAAAAGAAATAGGCCTAATATTTTGTTAAATAAGCACAAATACAACAAGAAATATCATGATCATAAACTTCATTTTAATTGGAGTTATCTGCGCACGGTACAGGTCAATGCTTTTCAGCGATTACATTGAATCGATGTTGGGGCTGGTCCGACGTGCTACTAGGTGAAAGGCTATCTCATCCTAAAGATTGATCTTGTTGGAAAGCCCCAAGCCGTTTTCTAAGTCTCTCGTGGTTGGCAGTGCCTGGACCATTGCACGTCAAGGAAATATGTTTAATTTTTCATCCATCGATGGAATGGTGTTGGCATCGCCAAAGCCATTTCAGTAACAGAAGAACAATGATGTTGACTGCAGGCGAATAGCTTATTTTGAAACAATAACAATAATATTTTGAAACTGAAATCAATTTCAGAATTCAAAAAGGCTTTACTTCGCGTTCTTCGAAAATCCAAAATCAGACCGCCGGCCGCATCTGGCCCGCGTGTTGGTGACCCCTGGTAGGCCAATAGGGGAAACCAATCCAAGCGTGGTGTAAAAACGGTAACCATTCTCGTGCTTATGGAAATGTATTGTGATTCATTATTAACTGAACTAGATTTTGCTGTGTTTATTTCTATTTTACAATTTCATTCAATTTCCAAATTTTTGCGAATTCAGTAATTCTAATTGTAGTTCTAGTCTACTTAGGAAAAACTGTGTGGCTATAATTCTAATTCTAATCTAATCTGCAAAAAAAACCGCGCAGCCCTAATTCTAATTCTAATATAATTCGAAAAAGCTGACAATTTTCTAGTTGTTAAAGTACTACCAATGCCGTCTGATCGAATGGGAAATTAATATAGATGTATAATTTGTATATTAACGAATGCACAATTCACTAAATGGTATAACGAAGGTGGTGTCGATTGTGCCCCATTATTATTGATGTAAAATAATAGCAATTTTGTAGTGCATACGGTAAAGTGCTGCGACAATATACATTGGCCAGGAACGTATTCGGTTGGCGTTACTTCATTCAGATAACTCGCTGTATAGAGGCCAGCTGTTTCTAATATTTATAGTGAATTTGAATGTGTCGTTAAGAATGTTCATTGTTCAATCTTGGCTAGTGTCACATCATAAGAAATTAGCATAGCATAGCACAGCACAGTACCTGTAGCGTACAACCGAGCCTCGACCAGTATGGTGATTATACAAATTCATACATATGTTGCAAGTGGCATTGAGAGTCCGTGCTGTTGTATCTTGTGGAAACAGAGTGAGTGATACATCATATGATGTCCATGTACTGCATAAAGAAATGAAGCTGCAATCAGTGCTGGGATGACTCGAGTCATGACTTGACTCGAGTCAGACTCGAGTCACCGTTTTCGTATGACTTGACTTCACTCGAGTCACTTTGCTAAAAGGACTTTACTTGATTGGACTCGGCGTATCACAGTCCGAACTCACCCCAGGCATGATGCCCGAACACCCCCCAGACAAGATGTCCGATAGGCAGCACAGTCCTAAGACCCCAGACATGATGTCCGAACACACCCTAGACACGATGTCCGAATGGCAACACATCACGAACACACCCTAGGCAAGATGTTTGAGTTGAAAAACTGTCCAAACCCACCTAAGACATGATGTCCCAAACACCCCCAGACACTGTGTCCGAGGGGCAAAACAGTCCGAACTCATCCCAGACAGGATGTCCGAATGGCAACACAGTCTGAACACACCCCAGACATGATATCCGCACACATCCCGGACTCGATGTCCGAACACGCCTTACTAGTACTGCATTTCCGTGTATAACTGAAGTGTGCTCTTGAAACTGCAATTTCATCACTTTACAATCTAAAAACCAAAATCAAACAGCTATGATGAACGAATTCTCCTTGAAGCAAACTTTCATTTTAGATCGATTTTTGCAAAATATCAAAATATGTTTTTGAGCAATCCGCAGACTAAATCCTGTAACACCTGACTGATTTTATATTTCCCCCCAATTTAACCTTTGACCCTACCCTACAGGGTAATAAATTTGACTTGGAAATATGGACGATCAGACAAGCTTCAGATAAATCCAAGTGCCGTATCTCAGCTGTCGTCGAACATCTAGCTACACCTTCTTGAATATTTAATTAAGAAAACCTGAGATCAGCAAGCCCGAAATGAGCAGAAAATTGACAAAGTGCCGTGACTTTTGACCCCGAGGTCCAATTTTCATAAAATAAAGTTCATCCTATTTGGAATTAGCTCATCTGTGCGTGTATCGAATTTCAAAAGATTTGAAGAGGTAGTGATGTGAACATTGGTTGTCTGTGTATGGAATGGCCCCAGAGCAAAATCTATGAAACAACGGTAATCAAGGTTATCAACTTATTTGAGGCTTCGCAGCCCCCCGCTGAAAATGCTTCGCGGACCCCTGGTTGAGAACCACTGTAATAGATCATATACAGTCAAAATAATTAATTAACACAGTCATAATAGTTAACAGGAATTGCCCTCCGTGTTTGTAATCAGTGGGTGAAATATAACGTCAAACATGAAGCGCATTTCGGTACGACTGGTTTTAATCCTTCTTCGATTCCATGAATGTGAAGTACACCGCTCTGCCCTTTGTTTACAGTACCAAAACAACGTGCTGTATATCACAGAATGTTACTTGTTTTGTGTTGTTATAAACAATGTTTTCGCGTCTTGTGAAGTGTTGTTTTCCGCAGTAATTTCCGGACACCGAAGCATTCCGAAGCGATGACGAATTCGTTAATCAATATTCGTAGCATCGCGAACTACATGAACATTGAAAATGAACGATGAACATAGAACATAGAATACGACATGCAAATAAGCCATGAAACCAGCACATTATTGCAGCAAAATATATTCTATCAAACCTTGAGTGAACAAAGAGAGGGAAATTCTGGGCCTCTACTTTTACCCGTAACAATATATGTATATAATACAATTCTAAACATATGTTCAATTTACCAGCGATTCTGAAACATGGTTATGTAGTATCTTACTTCCTGTTGTGTCAACATCGAGATCAGCAGTAGCGTAATATATATATAACACCCAGACTACTGTTTGGTCCAGTAGAAGCAAGGAAGTCAGATAGGATTGATTGCTAAGTTGCGAACATCATTACTGTCCGATTGATTAACATATATTTTGGTGTGGTGTCAAAACTGTACGTCCCACAGTGTGACCCGTAAAGCAAGTTTTCATTAGGACAACTCCTCAGCGATAATATGTTAGAGAGTTAGAGTTTATGTTAGACACTGTCTCGATACTAATGTTATATCGGTCAGTGGAATAGTGGTGAAAAGCAATCGGTAAAATGATATAGACTTTTTCTGTTGAGTAAACGAAATCTATAAAGAATGTGATCGTTTCTACCAAATCTGTCATCCTATATCAATCATGGTTTGTCCTGCATTTATGGCACAGCAAAACCACCAGAGTGTCTTATAATGGGCATATATTAGTAGAAGGCTGTCATCGTCTTCGATGTCGGAGGCGGATTTAAAGGAACCGCAATTGCGCTTGGTAACCGAAATCATCGAACCGACATACGAGTATACGACAATGTTTGAGGTCAATATTTTCCTTTTTTTAGTATTTGCGTTGGGGTCTATGGCGGAGTGCTCGGATAAAGTGATAATTAGCCCAAGTCACGTAAAGACTATTCTTATTACGACTATATCCGTTTAATGGAATATACAATTCAATAGAAATTGAAGGTCTATATATACCTCCAAGAAGTTCTTCAAATTTATTTGTTATTATAAATTTGGGGAGGGTACATTTGTTGACTTTGACAAAGACGATGAACATTGAAATTCTTTGCGACAAAGTAATCGAAAGGGCTGCAGAGTGCAGACAAATAACGACTTTGACGCTATGAATTCCTCTTCAGTTCTCAATAGGTACAGAATGCCTTTCTTGTTCATTATTTTGTTTGTTTCCGGCAGCCGAGCCGTCTCGAGCACTGCTTGTAACTCCGAAGCACCGCTTCCCAAACCGAATTATCGCCCCGTCTGGAGTCAGGTAAGCCTGTTGACTATTTATGGAGTGATTTTTATAACCGTAGATCGCGACCAATTATCTTAGAATAAAAAGTAAACATTTTAGTGATTGAATTCAGATGTATGAAATTGATGTATATTCTATATAATACTGGATTGTAGGAGTTCTTACGAGTGGTTGAGTATTTCTTCTAAACTATTTTTTCTAGACTCTATATCAGAGGTCTCAAACTCAAATGAGCTCGCGGGCCAATTTCCTAGTTTTTGATGACACAGCGGGCCGCAGCATCAGTAATAGTGATATTCTATGTATAATTCTCAAGAAGGCCTTATTAGACGGGACATTGCAGACAGGCATTCCACAAACATCGTGGAAATTTATTTGACTATTGTATTATTCACGATTGACACGAAAAAAAATCACATTTTCAAATTTTTGACCAAAATTGTTTTTGTGCTGGGCATAATTTGTTTGATTGATGAGCTATAGACATCATACGAGAGGATGCATCATGACATCGTAAAACTCTCGGGTTATAATATTGCATCTAGTGGACCTTTTAAATGCCACAATTTTATGTAGAATATTTCCAAATCTACTGAAGATTGATCTGATATCTGAGCATTTGAGCGGTGTAGCCTAATCCTGGTTTTGATATAATCGTGATAAGTATCGGCTATTGTCACTGTCATTGCCAAAGTCTAATTAAATCAGCGTTCGATTTTGCCTTCGATTATTATTGGAACATATCAATAACAACTTAAATATAATCATTATTGAGCCATAGTCATTACACTTCTTCTACAGCTTTTTAGCGATCATACCGCTTGTGCTTACAATAAGATTTCTCGTACCCCTGTACAACACAGGTTTTGATGGTACCTATATTACAATCAGAAAGCCCATTCACATAAGATCGCGCGTTGCGCGAAGACTATTTTCCAGTTGAATAAATTGGCCAAGAAAATATTCCAGAGCATATAGGCATAATTCCGCAATGCATCTCGTGCACCCTGATGTGGTGCATCGTGCCCCGATGGGGTCTACGGACCTTGGTTAAGAACTAGTGCGGAGCGGATCGACAAATTCTCTGGTCCGACTCCGATCCGGTTTTTCAATTCTCTGGTCCGGCTCCGATCCGGCTCCGGCTTGTAAAGGTGATGTGATGGTGAAGTTTGCTTAGATTACAGTGATTAATAGAGTAGTCGTAAGGTGAACTTTTTGTTCTTATATCTAAAAAGATACATGGCACTTGAATATATTATTGAATACTTGAAATTTAAAAATGCCGTCGCGGGCCGCACAAAATGCTCTCGCTGGCTGCATGCGGCCCGCAGGCCACGTGTTTGAGACCTCTGCTCTATATATCATATTCAAAAATTAATTCTGTATCCGTATAGTGTTCATATCCATGTCTGGCTCATATTTGTTCAAAACTTCCGTGCAAATTTAAATTATAAAGCTATGTCCATCAGTCCAACTTATAATCCATAGCTTCAAACTAATATTAAATTTACACCAGATTCAAATCCGTACAAAGATCGTGTCCTCAAATCCTGAATGCATGTTCAAGGCGTAACCTGAAGCTTAACATAATATCAAGAATATGCAAGGCCACATATGAATCATTTCACGATCCGAGTCGTGCCAATGTCGCAATTAGCCTGTCCACTCTCTATCGATATTTTCAATTTACGTTTAACATTCGTTCACTCATCAGTTACGCGGCACTTGGTACGAGACACTGAAGTCGGTAGACGTAACGAATTCGCAGCATGCCTGCATGTCCCTCTCGTATACAGATGCTACTCGAAAAAGCGGAGGCTTAATGGTGCCGGCGGAATACTACTATGAAGAGTAAGTGAATTCCTGGGATATATCAATCTATGTAGAATGGTGATGGACTTTATGAATACCACAATCCTATAGATTATGCAAGGAAATGTTGCGATTATACCAATAGGCTGTAGGTCTACTTGTTAAGGAGGTGCGTAACGTGCGTTATTTCAATGCGAATTCAAATGCAATACACCTTCTTGCTAGGAGTTAAAC
>ATSW01004967.1:0-11284 GCA_000444245.1 Botryllus schlosseri
CGTACTGCGAAAGCCGACGCGCCAGCAGAAAGACACGATTTAAGCCACCCGGTTCATGCTGATAATTGTCTTTTGAATGATAACGCCGAATGTGTGAAGGAACCGCCTGCTTATATCTGGAGAGATTACAGCGCTATAGTGTATCTCAACGGAGATTTCGATGGTGGTGAATTCATATTCGCAGATTCAACGGCTAGAAGAGTGATTGTGGATTTGAAGCCGATGTGTGGACGTATGGTTAGTTTCAGTGCCGGGAAAGACGCTTTCCACGGGGTGAAGCCTGTGTTGCGTGGACGAAGGTGTGCGATTGCGTTGTGGTTTACTTTATCGGAACAGCGTAAAGAAATTCGACGGGATCAAGCTAAAGAGATTATAGACGAGCTGCTGGTTTCTTCAAAAGATGAATTGTGAGGTTGCTTATTGGTACTGATAGTTGAAGGGGTAAGAAGAAATGCGTCCTGAAAATTTCGTAAAGGTTTGAAAAGGATGACTAGGGTTGGTCACAATGATTCGCGTACTCTAATCTGAATCGAGTAGTGAGAGATGATATTTTTGAGTACTGAAATGATATGATCCTTCCCTACTAAGATTTAATTTATCAACGAGAGGTATAGGTTCGTTACTATTTTGTACTGGGAAAGGCTGTAAACCTCGATTAGTTGTATCACAGCGTATGAAGTGTAATGAATTACGTGCATTTAAAAAAAAATACGGTGACTATTAAGGATAATGGCTGCTGTTAAAATGTATTTCACCCTATCAACTTTAATATGACTACATCGTATTTAAATCGCAGTGCCCCTTTAGTGTTTTTCATTTTTGATATAAGTATATGCCACTGTGTACAGTGTAAGTTGCATTGCAAATGGTACTGCAGTATTAACTCGCAGCGATCTGCTGGTAATTCCTATTTTTTTTCTGACTAATCATCTAATCACACTCTATATCCATTCAACCCTAACTCTTTTCACCAATTTGTCTACAATCATTTCAGACATGTCGCAAAACGTAATCGGGTCATTATGGGTGTGAGCAAGAATAATTTTCTGATGAATAACTGTTCTGACGTCTGATAAGTTATGGTGGCGAAAACGCATTTACTATAACCTACAATTTTTTCTCGAGAAATATTCGTTATATTAGCCGAACAATCCCAATGTAGAGGGTGTGCACTATGTATCTGCAATTTTTTGTTGAGTGGAATGACATAATCATTTCAGAATGTACAGTAATTTGCATCCAATCTAGTCGGCCATCCTGGAATGCTACAATTGAACAGTCTGCTTGCTATCTCCCCGCCTTTGTATTACTTGTTCTCTACTTCCATCATTTGAACAGTGATTCTATGTGTGCAGTAAAATGAAATTTTTATAAATTTTTGATACTTTCCGAAAGACTTCATATCAGCATAAAAGAGCTATTGCCAAACTTTTTATTGTCATTTTTGCAGAACTGTTCGGTTTTTCCAATCTTTGTCCATGTTTAAATAGTTTTAGTAGATTCCAATCGGCGTGGTGATGAATTTTACACGGTTGGCGAGATGTTCTAATCCTGCCAGAGTACTCTACGCTGGTGCCCAGTATTTCTCAAGAAGCGGATATGCTACCTCTGTGAGTAAAATATCTGTGTTTGACCAAGTTATTCTAGCCTGGGCACGATGGTTGATCGATTCCAACCCACAGAAGCGAAGTTAATATTGTACAAAATTTTGAATTTGAAAAAAATAGCATTTGCAGTGGGAAATTCTTCCAATTGTTAATTATAGACCTACAACTACCCATCATAATTACTATTCTTTCGAATCCAAAATTTTCTATGCCAATATAATTGCGTCTATCGCTTGGTGTTTAGCCTAACTTGTTAAGCCTGTGCATCATTTTTCAGGCATCTTAACAATGTCCTGGAATAGCCAATGAAATTTTAAGAAGATATTTTTTTAATAGGCTAAATATCATAGCTTCGCTTCCCAAGGTTGGAAGTGAGCCACATTTGGCATAGGCGGTTGGCCTACAGTGTTTTTCAGCCAACCTAACGATTTTTTCAACGAGCCAGTAAAATTTGAAGAAAACGGTTATTTTTGAACAACCTTACTGGCCACTTTACTCTTATGAGTGTATATTTCAGCCAACTTTTGATGATTGATTCAATTATCAGAACTCAGACGTTCTATGTTAATAGCTATGTTACTTGATGCTGGCTAATTCAGGAACATTATGTTATATCCTTGTCTTGCATGTAACAATGAACATATTAAATAGCACAGATTACACTTCCGAATATGATGCATAAAAAAGATACATAGGCTACATAAAGTCTATAACATGATGTTAATGAAAATTAGAAGCACAGAAGATTAGTGATGCGAATTTCAGGTACAAAGAATAATATTATAATAGTGTGTGTCTACCAAAACCCGAATCCAAGATCTCGATCAATAGAGTTGATGTTTGTTGGACAGGTGTTATTAATATTATTCTGACATTGACACCTAATTGACACCTTTTATGACATCTCTATTTTTCACAGACCCTCAGAACAGCTTCAAGGTGCTATCCGTCCTGCAAGTAAGCAAATTAATGATACTTTTTTCAGTCAGATGCTATGCCTCGTGCATAGTTGTAAGACGTCAATCATCCCATTCGTGGAAATTCGACTTTCTATAGTGTATTGGTATAGATATCACACCGGTATCTATAATTCCAATTCTAGCCTAATTTGGAGAAAACTGTGTGGCTAGGCCTATAATTCTAATCAAATTTGGAGAAAAACTGTTTAGGTATCATTGTAATTTAATTTGGAAAAAAGTGTGTACCGGTAGGCCTATCTATAATTCTAGTGTAATTTGGAGAGAAAATCTTGAGTTATATTTCTAATTGTAATCTAATTTGGAGAAAAACTGGATATATTTCTAATTCCGATCTAATTTGGAAGAGCTGAACANTNTCANAGTTGCCCAACGCGGCATATTTGCATCTTGGCATTTAAATGAGTGTGTCATTCCTAAAATATTCTATGATAGCAAAACAGTTTCCGTTAGGCTCAGAATATTCGAGTGGACTGATGTTATTTCTTGTTTACAGCGGCAGTCTCCAGCAAAATATCTGGAAGTTCAGTGCGAGAACACAATATTGGAGGACGTTTCATTCTAGCAGTGTATCCTGTGAGTAATCACCGTTTTCATTTTGACATGACGAGATCAAAGTCAAAGTCTACGTCATGCAAAACCGTCTAAAAAATCAGAATTATCAGAGCTATGGTATAGTGAAAATTTTATTACGAGAGATCACCGATATCCATACAGCTTCACGATTTTCTTGTGTAAACCTTGAGTATGCAGTCTCACTCCATATTGCATCAATGCCATCAATGATTCACATAAACTATGATATGATGATGTTGAAACTTATAATTTCATTTTCACACTTCTAGTACATATTGCGTTGGACGCCTGCCGCGATTAGCCCGGTAATTTATTTCTTAGAAATCCATTTTCACGCAAAGTTACATGCCTTTGTAGTTGCCAGACTTGTACAAACTAACAATCTAGTTAGCTGACGGTCGGCTTGCTATGGTAGGCCGTACTGGTTTTTTGAGTAGTTTCAGTTCTAGTTCTAGTAGCGGATTGTTAGCTGTGAATTTTTAAAGGTCGTTAGCTCTACTTCAAGCTGCAAGTTTTTAAAAGCGAATAGTTTTTGTTGCGCATTTTGAAAATCCAGCTGTCTGTGTATGTCTGATAGTTTCACAACCCGCTGAGACCTGAGATGAACTTGAAATTCCACTTTTCGTGAGTGATCCTGTCTTTTTGATGCCAGATTTTGTGATCTAACTTAACTTTGTCTTAATTTTTGATTCAGTCGAATCGATTACGGTAAATTGTCCTGCGTTTGCCGAGTCAATATCAGAAGGAGACGTCCGTTGGGAAAAAGGTGAACACCGAATTTTGTCTTGTTCCAGATGGGAAGTGTGTCTTGAGTGAAGCCCTAAAATGAGTTATCTTGCTCTGATCACACTTGCCTTGGAGCTATTTCTGATTGCATTGCTAGAACCATTTGCCATCTTGTGCTTATGAAAATAAACTCTTATCAAGACTCATTTCATGTGAACTGAACTGGAATATTGTGGCATTTCTTTCGAGTTCGAAATTTCATTCAAGTTCCCCAAGTGTTCGCGAATTCAGTAATTTTTTTTCACGATTGCGATACATTGATTTTTTTAAATGCTGGCTTTCACGACCTACAAACTTTTGAGTTGGAGATTTGACACATCTACTGGGGTGAAAATTTTGAAAAAATTCTGCTAGTCGTAAAATCTGTTTTAAGAAGGGTTGTCATGGTAAAATTACATCAATATGATTGAAATAATAACACAATCGGCAACAATGCCACCAACTGACTTAAATTATAGTGAGAAAGTCAATTATGATTATGCTTGACAATATGCCTGACAATTTGTTGAAGGTTATGTTGATCAAATGTTAGTGTCATCTCAAAATCTGCCAATGACTGACCTTTTAGAATTCTCAATAACCTTTCTCTGTTATCAGGTGTGGGAGACGCAGTTGAAGAAGATGAAACTGTGGCTGAAATTGAGACAGACAAGGTGAATTTGTGTTATTGACGTATGTTACGATATGCGAGTTTTTAACGCCTAAAAATGGTCATTTTGATGTTTAGACAGCCATACCCATTCCGTCTCCAACTAATGGAGTAATTGAAGAGCTCTTGGTAGAAGATGGCGATACTGTAACACCCGGAACCCCTTTGTTCAAAATCAATTCAGGTTAGTAATTATATTTTTTGTCGCGTACAACTTTTGCTTCTCTTGCAAGCCAATTTTGGGAGTCTATACCACATTGTGAAAGAAACATCAGTATGGGTCAATAGAGGCAGAATATTTTGGTAAATCTCTTCATGTCACTGCATGGTAGTTGTGAGGCATGACACCAAAATTTGCAAGTGCTGGACTGGAAATGTTGATCTGTTTCATAAGCTTACTGGTGTTCGGATGCAGCCGTTCTAGTTCAATTGCTGTCCCACCATGAAGCATAGCAATGACTGTCATTGGATGGGAAAGCTGTATCATTGAATGGTTCTTATGATGAGGTGCTCATGAAACGCATTTAGTCGTACGATAACTCTCAAATTCCATTTGCTGAAACATGGAACTTCGTTTCCGATGCCTGATCTCAATGTGCTCAGAAAGGGCACACGCGGCTAGAATAATTTCAAGGGGAAAAATGAGAATGTCCTTTTAAGACGTCATAGCATTACGTGGTTCCTGTCGACCAATCAACACTGGTTGTCGTACACATTTGTGCTTACGCTCACTGCTCATTGTATATCTACTATTCCATGCATATTTTGATGTAACGCGCCAACTATGCTGTCTTATCTTCGGTCAAAAATGTACAATTTACATTCAGATGGCCATGTGATGTTTGCATGTGAATGGACATCCGCCATCCAAGTGAACAGATTCCATATAGATTTCATTCAATGGATATCGGGTTACTGTTGTAATAAGAATGAGAATTTAATTGGTTCCGCAGCACGAATAATAAGAAGCAGAAGTGTAAAATAAGCACAGCTGAAGCCTGAAGGGAACTGTTACTCCGATGGTTTAAGAGAGATCACGCATGCTTTAAGAGTACTTATTAGCATGCTACGACAGTTCTCTACCGCTACAGTTTGTGCTGTGAATTCAGTACCGATAATTGGTGACAAAGTTTGGCAGGCCATGTCTCAAGAAACGTAATGATCATTTCCATTTGGCATGATGTTATGGTGAACTAAACTAGCTCCATGCATATTAAACGAAATTAGCATTAGGAAAGTGTTGTGTAGAAATTTTTGTGGAAGCCTTGAAACTTCGATATGTTGTATCACAGCATGCGAAACATGTAGGAATAAGCTACACACGTTAGTGGAAAAAATACATCTGTGAAGTCACCCATTTAATTCGAAACTTACACAACATTTTAATGCGTTGAGGCGAGAACCCTTGGAAACCGATGCAGATATCAATGCATGTCGGCTTATCAATCAAGCGAGCTTCCCTAATTTTTTCACGAAACGTCGATATTTTTGTATGGTACATCATGGTCTTCATACTTCACCAGTGATAAACTGATTGATGGTTTCTAATGATTTTATTAAAAATCGTTGTGTGATAAGCCTGAAAATGGATTTATTTCGCAGAAGGCACCGGCACTTCATCAGCACCAAAGTCCGAGCCAGCGTCACCCACCCCAGACACTCCCACCCCAGCTCCTGTCCCAACACCACCAGGCGCACCGGCTGATATCCCTTCGTCACTACCTCCTGCTCCGCCTGTCCCGACAAAACCAATGTCTTCAAAGCCGATTTCCAGTGTTCCGGTGACACCTGTGACATCGCATGCGGCTGTGGATTCCTCGGCCACTGTTGGCGCACGGACTGAGAGCCGGGTGAGATATCTACAGTTGTAATTACTTTTGTTAATGTGTTTTACCAATGTGTTCTCGGGGAAAAAAGCAATATTTTTTTAGTAACCCGATTCTGAGTTTACACAATTTTCCATACTTTGAGGCTGGGCCATTTGTTACATCGATGTTTTTTTGCAATGTATTGCTGAATTTCTTGATAAGAACATAAAAATATCTGCTACGTGTGCTAAAATTACACAGGAAATTCGATGTTAACTTGAAGCAGTAAATAATTGCTCCATGCGCTTGTAGGTGAAAATGAACCGCATGAGGCAGAGGATATCGCAACGATTGAAAGACTCGCAGAACACGGCCGCCATGCTCACAACTTTCAATGAAATTGATATGACGTAAGTCGGAAATCTTTCAACTCCATGTAAACGTCTCGCGCCTTCGAATTCGCAGACCATTCGTCCATTTCTTCGAAGACTTATGTTTGCATTTGTCCAGTTAGCAGGCGTGGCATGGATAAATAAAGTATTCGCCGGGCCTGTTCACATGCATATTTCATTTATATTGAGGCGTTTGCCATATATCTTGGTTAAATTGACTCTTGGAGATGCTTAATTTCAATATACATCCAACAATCGCATAATACATCATATTGAAATATACCCGAATATTTTCGGCTGACACTTGCCATATCTCGTGATACGACTGTTGACGTACAATGTTCTGTTGAACTCTAGCTACTAGATGCTTATGATCACCCCTGACAAGTGCCAGCCAGACATGTAGAAGCTACTGAATTTCCAAAATGCACAACTACAACTAGAACCACTCATTTTTTGAATTTGAAACTAGAACCAGAGCTAAAGACCTTTGAAAATCTGCAACTAACTAAACACAGCCAACTATATCAATAGTTCTTTACCGGCGTTCCCAGGCGCACAAGTGATACTGAGTAGTGTATTAAATGTGTAGAAGTAGATGCGGTTCATTTTTGTTTTTGCAACTCGTCAGTTTCCCCAAAAGCTTGCAAATGTGCGTAGGGGTTCCAAGGTCATTAATGCTTAAAAGCCATACTGAACTAGATATAATTCTTCGATACAACACATAAATTGTTATTTTATCGTAAATATCAGATTTAGATTTCAGCATTTCAAAAAGACGGGGTTTTGACTTTGAAATGGGAGGGCAACTAATATTTTTTTTGAAATGTGCAACCAGAACTACTGACTTTAAAAATCTGCGACTAGAACTACTCACTTTATATCTCTAAATAGGACTACAACTACTTGAAAAACCGTAGGTTAGTTGAACGTCAACTCTTGCCGAAGACATTCGTGTTTATATTTCAATATCAATATTTAGCATTCAACCCTCCATTGAGTTGACTCATGCCTACTTGTTAATATTACCGTCGCAAATCTAGATTCATCTTGATAGATCGAATAATTTTCGATCTTTTTTTTGTTTGGGGATAATTTCAAAAACCTTCATTTCGTAAAAGGCAAGTGTTTTGCACGAAAAATTTCTAGTCGGCTAATGCCATGTCCTCATTGCTGCAAATTCTGAAATTTCAGGAATATAAAAGCATTGAGAAACAAGTACAAGGACGACTTCGTGAAGAAGCATGGCGTTAAGCTGAGTTTCATGTCTGCCTTCATCAAAGCCTCCTCGTACGCGCTGCAAGATCAACCAGTGGTCAACGCAGGTATGTAGGTATTGTAACAAAATAGACTCTGTGTTAGGGTTGTACAATTAGTACATATATAGGTTGTTGTATAAGATTTTACTGGCTAGTTGACTGGCTAGAGTCATGACTCGAGTCAATCTGTGTATTGACTCGACTTGGACTCGAGTCGTTGCGCATAACTTGAACCAAGTCATATGAATCGAAACTCAGACGTCCAAGACCGACATTTCATTGTATTTTCGAAGAGTAGTAAAGTTACCACATTATTGGGATTTCGTCTATCGGTACTGGTACTGGAAAATGCGTCCATAAACTGCCTAAAGTGAGTAAAATAGTATATTATGAATGTGAACCATTCGATATCAACAGAGTTATAAAAAGTGGGTTAACAAGACTTTTTAACTACAAACTGAACAGTCAACACAATGACTTTGATTCGGACTCGAGTCACGATTCCATGACTCAGACTCGACCCTCTGATTGCTGACTTGGACTCGGACTTGACTCGGTGGTGAGTTGAAAATGACTCGACTTGACTCGAGTCAAAACTAGAAAAGTGAGATTGACTTGTGACTCAGAGCCTTGTGACATGGTTACAACCCTGAAATGTGCAGTTATCTAAAACACTGTACTGTACATAACATCTTTGGATCAATTCCAACTGGTAGAAGCGAAGTTATTTGTGTGCAAAATTTTGGATTCGTAGTTGCTGATTATTATTTGATTGGCCATTATCACGCAAGTGGTTTTGTTCGCCATATCTAAAAAAGCATTTAACATATAGGGGTGGTCATTAATTACCGCTGGTAACGGCCCACCGAATATGTTCTCGAATCCAAAGTTTTCTACTCTAATAACTTCACTTCAACTAGTTGGAATAAAGCTAAATTTGATGTGCAGCGGTATTTAGCTAACTTTACAATTTTATCAACGGGCCGTTAAAATTTGAAAAACCCCACTCTCTAATTATCTTGGTATCTGCGTTCCAGTTATTGATGACGAAACGAAAGAAATAATATATAGAGACTACGTTGACGTCAGCATTGCGGTCGCGACGCCAAGAGGATTGGTCGTTCCGGTGCTGAGGAACTGCGAAGGCATGAATTATCGACAAATTGAGATGGAAATGAACGCGCTAGCTGCAAAGGTGAGTTACTTGTTATTTTTTGTTAATTAGTGAACTTAGCGACCATTTGTTTAGAACTAATTTTAGCGAATTCTAAGGGGAATTTGGAGGCTGTCTGATTAGTTGCTGAAGACCCTCAAGTACAAGTGGAAGTAATGCTGTAAATTTGTACTCTATTGCAAATAGGAGTATCGATTTTCAAGACACATTAAAGCTACTTTCTCTATTTTCAGATTTAGACCTTCATTTTTTTCTTCCGCTAAGTTTTGACGTGTCTCAGAAATCTATGCTTCTACTCAACTCTAGTAAAAATTTACAGTAACAGCGATGACTACTTTGACCACCTCTGACTTGATACATATTGTAGGTTTCAATACTTGGAAAGCCTGTTCTCTATGGCTGAGATGTGCCTTTGCTACCTCCACTCAGAAATGGTCAGAGGAAAGTGATGGTGGCCTATTTTTACCATCGTAGGCTTCCAATGATGGGCGCCAGGAGTGTAGCCACAAACAATAGTTTATTATCAATTTATTCGCACCTTGTTGCAGGCGAGGAACAATGAATTGGCCGTCGAAGACATGGACGGAGGCACCTTCACCATCAGCAACGGCGGCGTATTTGGCTCCATGTTCGGTACGCCCATCATCAATCCGCCTCAGTCTGCTATACTTGGAATGCATGCTATCTTCGACCGGCCCGTGGCAATTGATGGCAAGGTTAGTATGAGCTAGTACCTCAAAGTTAGCCATCGAGCACACCGCAATCCTAAACCTAATCAACTCTCAAGTGGATCTTCAATGTTTGAATTACACTTAGGTTTTCTTATACTGCTCTGACGAGTAGTACTTCGTTACTGACCATTCTCTCTCAATAGTAAACGTTAATCTAACGATCGCGGCTTCACGTTCAGGTTGAAATCCGGCCCATGATGTACGTGGCTTTAACTTACGACCACAGATTGATAGACGGCCGAGAAGCTGTGACCTTCCTGCGTAAGATCAAGCAGACTGTCGAGGACCCGGCCGTTCTACTGCTGGATCTATGAAGTGTTAATGGCCTTGTGAAGTTGTTCAACACGATATTGGCTTCGGTATAAATGCGGTTACGGCGTTACGAGTTTTCTATCTATTTTGCTTGAATGTCTTGAAACCTTTGGCATATAAAGGACCGCACGTGTGGTTGTCGAGTTCGTTTGTATTTATATCGTATGCGTCGGTTGCATTCAATAAATTTTAAGCTGTGTCGCCTATGCCGCGTGTGTGCTGGTTCATTTACGGCAGGGTGCCTAACTTGGGGGCCATTCATGGTTGTAACTGAGTCCCAAGGTTCCGCGTCAATCTACTGTTGTACTTTTTACTTGAATCAAGTCGAGTCATTTTCAAGTCAGGGAGCAAGGGGCAGGCCCCAGTCATAGTGTTCACTATTAATTGTCAGGCTCAATAACTCTTGAAACCCTTGAGTGATATCGGAGGCCTCATATTCTTATTTTCTCGTACACTTATTTTCATATCTGTAACAAGTTTATTCAAACAGATAAGATACGATTTCTGGGTCCATTTTTCAGGTATCGGTCCTAACACATCAGAATTGCATCAAATCATGTAGTATATCGAAATAGCATCGTGTATCTTCACGACTCGCAAATAACTAATGAAATTATAATTGAACAGCTTCTTTGAGGTACAGAACTTCAATATACAATTGAATAGCATATTCATATTAAAATGAACCCGAATATTTTCGGCTGACACTCGTCAGGGGTAATCGTCAGCAACTAGTAGAGAATTCGAAAGAACAGCGTATATCAACAATCGTAACACAAAATATGACGTCACCAGCATGAAATGTCGAATACGAGAGCGTTCAATGTACTATTTTTAGATGATACACGAACTCTTTTTGTTGACACAGCCTTGGCTGGTGTATTTTGATAAAAGTCGACTCCAAGGCGCACAAATGAAAGTGTGAGCGACCCTTTCCTAGTATGCGAAATCTGTCGTCTCGATAATTTTTCGCACAGGCGGGATTATCCAGCAAGTGTTTGCCAATTGCAGAA
>ATSW01004973.1:0-11179 GCA_000444245.1 Botryllus schlosseri
GGGGGGGTGACGAAGTGCTGTTACGTTTTTTTTTGGAATCAAGTCGGAGAAATGAACTTTTTTTGTTAGTCAACTCACCAAAATGTAGCTGGAAAAGTGTAATTTCGAGGTCGAGCGGAAAAGTTGACCTTTTTTCTTAGTCAACTCGCCGGTGATTTCAGTCTGTATGGCCATTTTTCGGTTCCCAATATTTGGGGGGCGATGATCGGTGTGGAGTTTGAAAAGGGGGCGATGAGTCGAAAAAGGTTGGGAACCACTGGTCTAGTGGAAGAGGAAGTAGAGTAAAAACATGCCCAATTGAGCAAGCAGTACAAGCAGGCAAAGCATACTTGAGACTTTGCCTTCTCGCACGACTTACTACTTCAATTTACTTCTACCTTCTACTTTAGTACCAACAATGACTACTTTGCTCACACATGACGCCGTTAGACACCCTTTCCGCACAAAACCATACTCACACATCCCCCACGTTACACCCGAGTTCTCTGCGCCCCTGGTACGGTTCTTCGCTTCCGTTTCCTCCTCGTCGCTGCTGCTGTCTTCTCCCATCATCATTTTCTCAAGATCTTTCTTTTTCTTGATCTTCTGCCTGAGATTTGAGAGATCTCGTGTCGATAACGATTCGCAGAGTCCAAATTTCAAACTCACTTATTAAACTCTCGCAGTTGCGTCGCGCTTTCCGCGGACTCCTGCTCCTGGTCGTCTTCGGGTCCCTGAAATATTTACGAACATAGTTTACAGGTGCATAGCGCGGGGTTGGTTTTCAAGTTCACCAAGGTAGCGTCGATTTATTCGGGTTCAGTACATGTGTAAATGCCAATAATACATGGATAGGACCAGCCACCTCGTGTTGATGCACATCTGATATGTACAATTGTACATACTCAGGCGCGTAGCCAGCCGAGAGAAGAGGTAAAGCAAAAGGCGGTAGAGCAGGGATATTTTGAAAACAGACAGTGTTCTAAATTCTAATAGATTAATCGGCTTAAATCTATGTACAAATGCCAATACAACAAGGATGAGATAATCTTGCTCGCGTTAAATTCTCTATATGCCAGGGTTGTAGTGACTCGAGTCAGGATTCCTTGGTAACTCGGTTTGACTCCAGTCATTTTTTCAATTTTTGAGTTTCCTCGGAATTTTACTCGAGTCATTGTGCATGACTCGAACCGAGTCATAGGGCTCGAAACAAGAGCGGCAAAGACAGACATTTCATTGTAATTTCGAAGAATAGTATATTCGCCACATTATTGGTATTTCGTCATCAGTCCTGATACTTGGAAAATAGGGCCAGAAACTGATAGGACTGAGGATAATTACGATATTATGAATGTGAGCCTGTTATATCACTCGAGCAGAGTTGAAAAAAGTGGGTAGAACCGGATTGAACGAAAGACTGAACTTGGATTCGACCATCACACACTGACTTGGACTCAAACTTGACTCGGTGGTGAATTGAAAATGACTCGACTTGACTAAAGTCAAACTATAAAAGTGAGATTGACTTGTGACTCGGAACCTTGTGACTTGGTTACAACCCGGCTATACGCATAAACATATGCTAGTGCGGTATATAGACATTTATATCAAAAGATTTAAATAGATTTTATCCAAGTAACCGAGGCCCAGTTTGCCCCGATGAAATCTGGCAAGTGGTGATATATCTCAACTTTCGTTATACTGTGATATGACTAGTATAGTTCATCAATTATGGCTCATTATAATTAGTAGGGCAAGTTTTTGTTGCAGTTAAATCGGTGGAAAGTTGCATTTATTTTTGAAAAGAGTTGAAAAGTTGCAGAAGTTGCATTTTGACCACATTTTGCTCGGTTGACTAAAAAAAAGGTAAATTTTCCGGCTCAGCTCCCGAAATACCCGTAAAAGCGTTACTTCGGTGCTGAATTACGGTGTTTCAGTCGAATTTGGCCGTGTATTTCACCAAAATCGAAAATACTTTCATGAAAAATCGAGTAAGTTGCAAAAAGTTGCATGGAAAAAATGGACAAAAGTTGCAAAAAGTTGCACTATAAGATTCCTTCAAACAGCTTAAAACAGCATTCTGCATATCTTACGAGTATTTAGGAAGATGCCGGAAGCTGTAAAAAAAAGTTGCAAAAGTTGCAAAAACTTGCCCTTTTAGTCATTAGTTGACATTGCAAGATGTTGCGTTTCATTTACAGTCGCAAATTTTGTTTGGTACAGTTCTTTATCCTTTCAAATAGTGGTGTCTAGTGACTAGTGTAATCGGGGTTATTAACTATTAGCTTGCACTAAAAACAGTAGTCACACTCGTGCTGTGGATTGTGTAGAATTGACAGCAGTTTAAAAACACTGACTGCTGACCGCCTCAGCATGTATCTGCCCCGCGCGAGCGTCTGGTTTAAAGCACAAACCCACAGAAAACCGACCTGCAAAATGAACATCCTCGTGCTGCCGCCAAACTTGACCACGTGTCCGACTTTGATGCGATAGAATAACTTCGACCGAACGTTCTGCTTGTTGATGATCGTGCCGTGGGTGCTTCCCAAGTCGCGGACGTAAAAACCAGAACTGCCGTCCTTCTGCAACTCGACATCGTGGGCTTGCGCGTCTGGCGAGCCGTACTGAAGAACTGCATGATACCTGCGATATATCTACTTTAATCTCGCTGATATGTAAAATCTACAGGCGGTGTTGCCGACTAAGTCACGATTCCGGACTTGGACACGTTGACTATAGTTCCAGGCTCCAGCTACATATTGCAATTCTGCATACATTTTCCATAAATGATAGCAGCTAACTTTCAATCAAAGGCTGATATGAATTATGTACACGTGATGGCCTTCTCAATTTCAAGAACACTTAGCTTTTCTGGAAAAACAGGTGTCACACTTGTAAGAGCAAATATAGTTATTCAAATTATCGTATTCGCTGAAATTATCAGAATGTTTATTACACAATATTACGAATACATGTCTTGTCACAATCCGTTAAAACCGGACCGCCGGTACCTCACACATGCAAACATTAATATTGTTTCAAGAGGTTGTGCCCTTGAGTAGGGGCTATTGTTAGTCTTGTTCGCAATGGCCTTACATAACCTACATTACCTGCTAATGATTGTTGAATCTAAGTGGCAGATCAATATGTAGTTTGCTTTGCGAGACATTCAACTAGTCGATGAACTCTACATAATAGCTACCAACATTACAGGTAGGTAAGCCAAGTCGCCAATGTGAAAGTAGGCTGTACTTTACTATCGCTTTGGTATATCGTAATAAAATATTACCGTTGCTCACAAATCTTACACTGGGGATTATTCAGCGCGACCGTTTGCACCACTGATACAGAGATTTGGCAAGAATCTCAACGTATCAACTGATGCTAAAAAATTAGTCATATAATTTACCACTATGAATACCCATGATACACTTGTAATTAATTATACACATTAGCATCATATGTGTAATTGTAAATCCTTAAAATATATTAAATTTCTGCCAAACCTAAAAACAACATTGCCGCAGATACATGCTAACTAGTCTTGAGTGTATTGTACATATATCCCCCAGCCAGATATCATTGGACAAAGGCACAAGGACGGTATATTACACAATCCAGCTTCCTGGCTAGTCAGACTGGGCTCAGTCACAGTTATTAACACACCTCTACAGTGCTGCCCTTCTAGAATATCGCTAATTGGTATTAATCAGAAATTAGGTGCTCTATTCAGTAGTGATTCAGCAACTGAATCTAAACACAATACCTTGATATCGATGGATGATCCATTTTAATATCGCACTCAGGCAGTCTTCCGACGAGAAAATGGTCCTTCCCTGACAACTTGACATTGTCGACGATAGACCCATTTTTTAGCACCTTTTGAAATGTAAAGTATCTCGATTAACCACGATTTTCAACATCGACAGTTCTTGGAAATACACGTGATGGCGTTGACGACATCAGGAAAAAGCCTGTCTGAGGCAAACAAGGAATTCCTCGTATGAGGTCATTTTGGTTACGGTATATCAAACAAATTTTCCTGCAACTACGACGTTTACGCAAAACGGAAGTAAAGTTTCGATCAGAGATAGTCCGTACTCCTTTTTAGAGTCCCCATGTACGCTTTACCAACTGCTTACTCAATTGGTAATATTTTTACACTGCTTCAACTTCCACTTCTACGAATACACCCAAACTGACTGCTTCAACGGCCTCTGGTTCCAATTCAACAGGACATCATTGTTGACAATGAAACAAGTCTAAATTACCTCTAATGAATATTTACCGTCATCGGGAGTGCGGCACCAGTCCGGCGTTTCGTAAGACAGTTTTGCTGGAGGCGCTTTCGGCTTTGAAGGTTTACTCGGCTCCGAGTCTTCCTCGTCACTTTTTGTTTTCACTGACTCTGCAGAAATATCCAACTGGGTAATTACCAACAGGAGATATCATTGTGTAAATGTGTATCCAACCAGGTGATTTGCGTAGCGACACATCTGTCGAATACAGATGTCATTGAAATGTGTGGATGGTAATGAGAATTCTGGGCAAAATCAAGAATCCGGGTGACCCGATTCTGAGTTTCGCTTACTACGATATGTACCTTTCNTGCCGACNCAATGGAAAAAACACANGTTCTACATTACATTAAAGGCAATAATTTCACCGTACTTTGTGACAATGCTGTAGGCCGACCACAATTTCANACAAATGCAATTTACACTGTCNTGTATAGCTTTGNGATACACGTTTCATACCCTGNGACGCCACCGGTCTAGGTTACAAAGCTTCCCCGGTAGGAAAAAGTATCAAAGCTACATTTCTCGTAGACGAATTCACTTTTCGTGGTAAAGGGGCATTAACAATGTTACCATATTTTGGAATCAGGAAAGTCACATTATCGGAACTCAAAACNGCTGATTTCAAGATTTATACTACAAATCTNGTTGTTTTGACTAAAAAAATTGNAAAGCTGTNAAGGAGGACGNATTTNCAAAAAGGAGGATATTTAGGAGTCCTCGAAGGACATTTTCAATTTCCTGAAAAAGGAAGACATATGGTAACCCTCCNAGTATATAACCTCAGCCCCGAATCATCACAAATAATACTCGGTTCGCATTCGAGTACCGGTACTCAAATNATTGTGCTCAGAGCTTAGCGCTAGTTATCACGAGCATGACTCGTAAATAGNATCATTGTCGTCAGAAGGTAGATTGACTGCCCGGATTACCACGATAACAGAACTAATTTGGCGTTTTTTATCGGCAAATCAAGACTCGCTGCATATAGCGATATAAATCTAGGTAATTTTTTGGGTAATAACACAGAGTAAAGTCAAGAGAATATCTTGAAACATGATACAGGAAATACATGTTTCGGTAAGGCCGTTATGGGTATCACATGGATTGAGGTCAATGTCGCATCTCTAAACGTTATACAGGAAATGACAACCCGTGATCATGTGATGTGATATAATATGTGTATGGTGAAATACGTATAAAAATATTGTGTGATTCAAGGTAAAATATCCATTAATTCATTCAACTCCATTACATTTGGAACGATTCAATAAATTGGAGACAGAAACAAAGAACTTTGTCGGTGTGATCAAATTAGGTGGGTACGAGACATACTCTGTGGTACGTCAGTCGAAGCCGTTTACTGCCATGGACGTAGGTCTGTCAAAAGGGAGATATACTCAGCGAATTGTACAAGTGACCTTCCGGAGCCAGATTGCACAAGACACTCGNCCTGCGTTATAGGCCTGCTACATAACACAGGCTCGTGATGTGGTGTGGATTCCAACAAATCCGCCTATTAAAAACAATCACAGAAGGAAAGATGTCAAATTTCGCGGGGCTGTTCTCAACAAGTGCACAAGCACGACGCAACAATCAAACCAAACAAGATGCCTACCGCTTTTTCTTTTCGACGGAAAATCAGCGATAAAAGCCGCTACTTTAGGCGCTTTGTATATGTCGGCAGGAATCGCGTACCGTGACTTAATCGTCATAGAAACNGGTTTGTCGNCCTGCTTCTTTGAATTNGAAGCCGGAATGGCGGGAGACCGGAACTCATTCGTATTTTCACAGAAAGTAGTGTTTTTATCAGCGGAATCCTTCAATTTATCTGGATTTTGCTCAATGTCTTTCGCTGATGTCGGAACGACAGGTGTCCGAAATTCGTCGTTGGCAGTGCTGCTTATAGCCTCCGCCGCAACCTCCGATGCATTTGTCTCTGCAGAATCTTTTCCAGCACCATCTACCATCTCAGCAGACGGATTTGCATTCTCGACATCACCCATCGTCTAGCGGGGTAGAAAAGCTACCGACATAACATATCTAAGAAGAAAATGCANGTAAAAGATGATTGACNAGACCGCAATCGGCGCAAAATAGTAAATTTCCTACAAACGGTCCACAANTCGAAAACAAGTTGCCTAGATCAAAAGTAACAACTTGGTAATAGTCGGTAAATCATCGAGAGCAACACAAAAGACACTGCGNCATCACNGAATGCTNNCAAGCTTCCTAACAAATTACNTGCNATNTCNNNCNATACCAGGGGTTCTNCAACNGGGGTNTNNGAGACACACTTTTAATGGGTTCATGAAAGGACACGTNACTCTACGCCAGAGGTTGTCAAAACTGGGGTTCACGGACTAGTTTTAAATGTGTCCATGAAAGGACAANGCTAAAACTACAACGTCTTCACTTATAAGATCTTATTTGCGGGGTTCACCATACACTCGAATTGATAGTGAGGNAGCGACTAGCTCTGGGCGTATGCGAACACCTTTGTTTNAGTCATNAAGTAGCCTTTTATGATTNGACGACAGTGATGACATTTTTTTAGTCATCAGCTTCCCAAATTTCACGGCTAGCCTACTACGAATATTCAGCTGCCCTACNGCGTTTCGTGGTAGTGCAATTTAAACTCTNACTAGGTCACAATAAGAGGTCAATGCNACCACCCCAAAATGTTCAAGAACCCCCGTTTCATACAAAGAAAATCAACGCCNGACAACAATCCAAACGACTTCGGCACGCGACCGTGTACCAAAAGACTNTTTGACACAAAAAATGAAGTTAGCCTGCTACACCGTGACTGCGAAAAACAGCAAAACATGCATTGCATACTAAACCAACCGACAGCCGATATCGATGACACAGANCACCTCGGTACACAATCGCCAGTAGCACCGGATACTGCAAGACTTTTATGACGCAAAAATCCAATTCGACAGCGAAAAACAGCAAAATCATCGACTCTTATCGGATTTTTTCGGTGTTGGATTTTCACNCAATCAAATTTTTTAGCAGCCGTCTCCCACTCAGTCGTCGCTCTTGTCCCGCTTCTTCTTCTTCTCCTTGCTCTTCTTGGCCTTCCTCTCGTCCTCGTCCGACGACCTGTTGTGATGCCGCTTCTTACTCTTCTTCTTACTCTTCTTTTTCGACTTCCGCTCCCTTTCGCTCTCCGAGTGGCTCGACTCAGGACTGGGCGAGCGGTTGCGTTGCTTTTTCTTCTTCGAACGCCTCTGCTCTCTCTCGTCGTCATCAGAGTCGGACTCGGAGGACGATGAATTCCTTCTGTGCTTTCTCTTTTTTTTCTTCTTCTCTTTGGCCGCTTCTTTTTCCGCTCTCTCGCGGGCCGCTTTCGCCTCCTCCTCCAGCGCGTGAATGTGCTCGTTAAACAGCCTGATACGATCGGCTTCCACGGTGACGGCTTTAAAAGCTTCCTCCCCTTCCAATCTNTCGCGACAATCCTGCCACTTGGACTCGACGTCGATAGCCGGGGCGCAACTTTTGAGCATATTCCTAAACCCNGCTTCTCGCCGTTTTTGTTTCCGAGCCTCTTCCTTGATTCTTTCTTTCTCGCGAGACTCCGCTTTTTCGACAAGCCCGTTAAACGCGAGCTTAATATTCCCGGCGTCCAANGTAGCGGCACGCTTATCGTCNGTAACTACTACCGCGAAAGCGTCNAACGTAGTTTTCAGNCCGACATCGAAATTTTTGTCTTTCAATATATCGCGGATTATCTTNTTCTCNTCGTGAAAACGGGATTTTAAATCGTCGACNTAGAACTTGAACAAATCCAACGGCGTAGACCCGGGCTGCCCGATGATACGGCTAAACTCATCCGCCTTCGATATCCCGGGNTATAACTCCATCCACGTAGACATAGAGTGTAACTTNCCATCATCGTGTAAAGAATCTAGCATTTTCACAAATTTTTCNCGNCTCTTNCGATACGCTCGCCTTTCGAGAGTCCTTTTTCTCTCCAGTTCNTCGTCNAANTCTTTCTCCTGATCCTTGATGACGTCTTCGAAACAAATCAACGCGTCCTCNTTGTCCATNTTTTGAAGNTCNTCNTCGTCCGCGAATTCCGCGTTGTTCATCAGCATCTGCTGACACTGCGACCAGGTGGTCCTGGCCGAGAGCTTGTCGAGATTGCTGAGAATCTTACGCAGCTGCTTCATGTTCCTGCGTCGCAGCTCTTTNGTCTCTTCCTTCTCCTTTTTGGCGAGCAGAAACACGACGTCTTCGTGAATNTCTTTNCTGTCGCGTTCGTCCACNGATTTCCAAATCGGGAAATCCGCGAACATCTTNTCNGCGGCNCGATANCGGACNGTGCTACTCATTTTTTCGTTNGTCTCNANAAATTTCTGCAANTTTTCCTTGTTTTCTTTCACNCTCTGCCTCTCTTCCTCTTTCTCTTCTTTGCCACGCTGTGTTTTATATTCGTTAAAAGCCTGCTTCTTTTCGCTGAGCTTCTTCAAAGCAGTGTACCNCGGATCGTTCACNATTAACTTCATGGCTTGCTCCCAAGTTGCGTTGGCAGGCACAGTTTTCTCTTTNAACACATCTTTAAANGCTTGTTTNGCTTCATCTTTCGTAGCGTATTCAAACTTTTTCTCNTCTTTTTTCCCTTTCTTTTTACTATCAGCCTTCGATTCTTCATCATCCTCCTTGCTAGAATCTTCATCCTCTTTNTTATCCGCATCATCTCCNTCGGAATCNGATTTAGCNTTTTTCTCTTTCTTATCCTTCTTCGCCTTTTTGCCCTGNGACTTCTGTTGCTGGGCCATCATCATCATCTGNTGCTGCATCATCATTTGCTGCTGCATCATCATCTGCATCTGCATGGGGTCCATCATGGGACCGCCCGGCATCATAGGGTTGCCCATCATCGGGTTGCCCACCATGTTTCCCATGCCTTGAGACATGTCGGCCGGGGCTTGGTCTGTGGTCTGAGCTGCATCATTTGGTTTGTCAGTAGACTCTGGCGTTTTAGTTTCTTCTTTGCTTTTGTCCTCAGCTGGTTTATTCTTTTCTTCTTCCTCCTTTTTCTTGGCGTTTTCTTCCTCGATTTTTTGGATTTTATCTTTCAACTCCTGCAGTTCTTTTGGGATAGTCCACACGCTGGTTTTGGTTTCTGAATTATAATAATACGGTTTACCCGAATCAGATTTGTATTCCTTCCAAGGACAACCGGCCAGTAATTGCTCGGCAGATGACTTTAACTCATCTGGTTTTTCCCATTTTGATTGTTTTGTTATTGCGTTGTAGAAGTACGTTCTACCATCCGGCGCTTTATGCTCTGTCCAATCTGTCTTTTTACCGTCATTAGTGACCAACGGCTGTCCTTTTGACGCGTTAGTAGACGGTGCCATGTTATTATTATTCCCTTGAGCACCTATCATCATAGGCGGCATCATACCAGGCGGCGGCATTCCCGGAGGTGGCATCATGCCCGGCGGACCACCGCCTGGCGGCATCCCACCCATGCCCATCCCCATTCCAGGGCCCATGGGTCCGCCCATTGGTCTCATGCCGGGCGGGCCCCATCCCATCGGCGGCCCGTTCATTGGACCGCCTCCGAAATTACCCATCATGTTCGGTGGGCCGTTGAAATTGCCGGGTCCCATATCGCCACCGCCCGGACCCATTCCACGTGGTCCGGGACCCATCGGTCCTCCGCCTCCAGGGCCTGACATTATCTACTGGTAGTATGGAAATCTGAACCGACAAAAGAAATATGATGGTAACTAATTCGGTGCAGACTAGTAGACATTAAGCTTGAACTGTCATTTTTACTCTATTTACAGTTCACAGTTTACAATCTAACTAGCAAAATCCTGTTAATTCCTATTTATCATGAGAAACATTAATCCAAACACAAATTGTTACATATTTCTATATGTCTACATGGGATGAGATGTTGTTGCTGAGACGAGAGAGAGAGAGAGAGAGATATGGTATTCTTTTTCGCCTGCATCATCGAGATGCTTTGACGACGGAGATGCGATACGGCCTTTATAGTAAGGTCATCTAGTCTGCACCCTCGGTTTTTTCTCCTCCATGCTATTAGTGATTGCTGAGCGCCTAGCAGGATAGCTGCGGATACCAGTTTTCGAGTCTTTGGTCTGACCCGGCCGGGGATCGAACCCACGACCTACCGATCGAGAAGCTGGACGCACAACCATTACACTATCTCGCTCGGCAATGAGTTGCAAAAACGAAAGACTAGGAACGAAAATGAATGCGATGCCACAAATGCACGCCTAGGCAAAAGCTAAGGAATAGCATTTACAATAATAGATGTGTGTGCTTACTGTGTGCACCGAGTTAATGGAAAAAAGCAGTAAAAAGTTTCACGAAGTATCAAGTCGTGTGCGGTGAGCAAACTTAGACAGGATTACATTCCGTCACGGTGCCGGCTCACCTGATTTTGATACATGAGGATGAGATATACAGTAAATGGATCATACTGATGCTGATAAATTGAAACTAGGATTACTGAATCACCGTTACTGCAATGCAGATTAGGCGCCGGTATTTCATTTTCAGAACGTCCCATCAACTGTGACGTGACAAAATGCAAAGTATTCAAAAAAGCATGGAATGATCCTTGATTAAATTCCTTCACTTAATATAGATAGCTAGTGGCTGTGTTTGTATTTGCAATTGTCTAATAGTAATTAATATATGCAAGAACACATGATTTCATCACAATTAGGGCAGAGTATCGTAGACTATCTAATTCTGTGTGAACAGACTAAACACCCATTTTCATCATTGACCAATATGATACGCCGTTTCCAGCCCTTTTTCAGAATCCAGCTTGCATTTCCCAGCGAACGAAATCAGTGTCACAGGTCACAGCTAAGACTAATTCATATAACTACAGTATTAACCAC
>ATSW01004980.1:0-27794 GCA_000444245.1 Botryllus schlosseri
GAATATGTGGGAGGCGGACTCATCTGGGTCTTGCTCGACTGGGGGACTGACCGCACCGACTAATTCTGGATTTGGATTAATCAAAATTGGTGGTGGTGATGGGGGATGCGGGGGTCACATGGCAGCACGATCTAACTGACGCCAGTTTTGGATGAAGATCTGGATTTTCGAATTTGGATTTCTCCGAATGTGTTGAGGGAGGCCTCATCTGGGTCTTGCTCAACTGGGGGGCTGACGACCCCACCATGTCGTGAGTTTTGACAGCACCAACTAAATCTGGATTTATCCGAATTAGTGGTGGTGAATCTGGCGATGGGGGTCACATGGTAACACGAACTAACTGACGTCAATTTTGGATGAAGATCTAGATTTTTTAAATTGGATTTCGCCGAATTTGCGGGAGAGGACCCATCTGGCTCTTGCTCAACTGAGGGTGCTGATGGCCCCACCCATCATCATTGGTTTATTAGCAATTTTATCAGTTCAATACACCACAAAAAATGCGATACAATGAAAAGCCGTGATTTTTGACCGTTCTTGGCCATTTGCAAAGTGAAATCAGTCCTTGCCCATTTGCAAACTTCTTGGCCATTTGCAAAGTAAATACTTTCCCATTTGCAAACTTTCTTGCCCATTTGCAAAGTAAATCCTTGCCCATTTGCAAACTTTTTTTCCCATTTGTAAAGTGAGAGCACCAACCCTATCGGATCGGTGCGCTGGTCGGATATCTTTTGGTTCTCATGAAATTCCAATCACATGATGGCGCATAGAAAATATGACCCACCACTGGAAAAGGGAACCCTGTTGCATAGTTACTGCGCCTAATCCCAATCTACAACTGCGAAAGTAGTAGGTTTGTTTTTGTTTTTATTGAACAATTTTTGGCGCTTATCGCCGATACGGTCATTTCCGCACCATCATGTATATCAGTGGTTCCCAACCTTTTTCGACCCATCGCCCTCTTTTCAAGCGCAACACCGATCATCCGGAAAAAGGTCAACTTTCCGGCTCGATGTCGAATTTTACACTTTTACAACTAAATTTTCGTGGGTTGATTAAAAAAAAGGTCAGCCGTTTGACGCGTCATCGCCCCATTCGCTGTTTTCGCGCCCTGTCGCTCCCTTTGTCCATTTTCTCCCCCTTCGTTATTTTCGCCCCCCTAGACCGCCAAATCGATCGCCCACGTTGGGATTGAACCACTGAATTGTATATTGTAATGTTCGAATGTCTTTTCTTTTGGTACGGTTTGCGGACGACTTGCAGTCATGAATTCATTTACATCTTCCACTCTCTCTCCCCGCACGCGTCCTCGTCAGTCGCAGCCGATTTTGTAAGCTCGACTTACTTGATTCCTCTGGCCGGGCTTTTCGTACGACATCGATTATATGCAGTGAGGTCCCAAAAGTAGGTAAACTCACCCACAATACTTTCGTATTTCAGAATGCACAAATCATTTCCATCTCACCAACTGTCTTCTGTGATGCCGTTTTTAGCATTGAGGGGGAGTCTATGCTACCAGCAACCTAAGCGTAGCTTGAATATCAAGAATTTCATGATTGGGCTCCGCGTCACTTCAAATCAAGGTGCCACAAATCCTAAACCACGGTTTGTTCTACTGTTAGTTTTATTCACTTTCGTTATGCCTAGTTAGTATAGCTTTGTAGGGTTTGTTGAGTAGGCTCTGACGTACATGAGGTTAGTAATAGCTGAAAGGTGTTAGAAATTTTGATCCTGCATTGATCCTCGATTAAGCTGTAGTAAATAGATGACTCATCTTCTCAGTTTGGTCACGAAAGCATTCATTCAGCGAACAAATGATTCATCGAATATATCTGAGACTGAAACATACTTTAATTAACTGTTCGTTTCTTCGGCGGTTTGGATATTATTTTCGTTTTTTGGAGAGTGAGCGGAGGACGTCTTCCTTCAGCCCTAGGCCTAAATAAGATAACGCTACATTGTAGATCAGGGACGCTCACTCTTTGGCATTTTACTATCTACTTTTCCGATGCAGATGTCATCATGATCCATCAACGCGTTGGCTAAGATAAAAAGGTCATCGCTTTTGCCCCATCCCAATTACCACACTTCTGCGCCGCTGACAACAGGTAAACACTACACGGAGTTCGTACCTAATTATTACACATTGTGCTGTTAGTTTGGGTAGGACTTCGGCCCTAATCTAGTAAATTTTGTGTCAATATCGCCGCCCGATTCGCCCACATAAATAAAAGTAATATTTCTGTGCTGAAGCAACATTAGAACATTTATTATAATCTCAACTCAGAAATTTTCTTCACTGTTATGAAGCCATCCCATTCGATGATGAAGTAGATAAGTGGAGATAGTAGAAGTTTGACACAGTGCAAAATTGTATTTTTAAATTCACAACCATTTGGTTCAAGTGAATCAAAGATAACCCTACCTATTTTCTGAAAAAATAATCCACTATAACAAGTAGTGCTCGGTCATGACAAAACGGAAGAAAGAGTTAACAAGTCTCCATTTCTTAGCCCAGTATGTATTTGCAATCCGTCTTTAGCAACAGCTAATGCAGATATTTTGTCCTTGAGCTGCACACTGGACTGTCCAATTCCGCTTTTCGTATATCGTAAAAGTGAACCTTTTTATCATCTCCCGAAGTCGCCATGTAAAATCCGTCGGGGGTTACGCCGAACGGATTCGGCAATTTGTCTGGATGCGTCTTGAATTTCAATACGCATTTACCGCATCTTAGATCCCACGACTTTACACCATCGGTTGGCGCCGTTGTGTAGAATAAGTTGTAGTTTGCAGGTTGAGCCTGTGACGAACCTGTATTTAGTACCAACTCGGTGGCCGGTCTGATGTGGACATTATCGATTCTTTGGGCGCAAGTGCCGACATTCATATCAAACACGCGGACTGACTTGTCGGACCCAGACGCGAGTGTGACGTAAGAATACACATTGTTAGGGGCAGCGAAACGCGTTACCGATTTTGTTTGTGCTAAATGAAACAACTTGACACATTTGTACTTGTTTGTTTCCAGGTAACGCTTCACGTCGTTCTTAGGACTGGAGTCAATGTGGTAAGAATACAATCCGAATGAATTGCCGAACGACAAAATAAAGAATTTGTCCATATAATAAAACTGACCCTGCGATATAGGTTGTGAGAACTTTTCTGTATTTTTCGAAAGAGATCCATGCTTCAAATTCACGTTCAATATCGGTTGACGAAAATTTGACTCACTCCATAATTTTGCCGAGCCATCGCTAGAGCAAGTCAATATATTCGTGGAGTCGTAATTCCAAGACGAGCTATTCACAGAGCCATCGTGACCAGTTAGTGTTGCGATATGATTCAGGGATTTTTGTCTGAAAATTACACAGGTTGAATTCATAAGCGCAGCGCTCAGGTACCTATTACACTGTGATAGAGTTGTATGATTGACATTAGATGCAGTATCACTGGATGGCGTTGATGCGGAAACTTCAATTTTTCTACTCCAATCACATGACGTGTCGGTCAAGTTCAAAAGCTCCATATTCCTGAACCCAGATTGTTTCTGCTGTACTTTTGGCGTCTTCGAAAATGACGTCACAGGACTGAACATTTTTCTGTTTTCAGGCTTTTTATTATAACCCGAACTCCTGATTTTGTCATGGAAAGTCACTGAATTTTTCTTGCCGGGTTTTCTGTTTTTGCTTGGCGCTTTAGAGGGCGCCAAGGTCTTTTTTAATATCGAATCTTCCACCAGTGCAGTACATGGTATCATTGTTAGTGAAGTGGTGCTATCTTGACCCAATGGCAAGACAATCTTGAAAACTTCAAATGTATCTTTAAACAAAGGTATCGCGATACATGTAACAGTCCCAAGGTGTTGCATAGACGAAAAATTGATTGAGGAGATGAAGTCTATGTTGGAAGTTGAAAATGGCAAAACCTCAACTTCTTGAGTTTGAGAATTGATGATTGATATTGCTTGATTCGTGGCACAAATGATGCGACTTTGTTCAGATTCCAAGTCTGAATCCTCCTTTGACGTTCCAACAGCACGCATTGCAACAATTTGACCTTGAATGGCAGATTCACTTGACACAGCAGAATTATATCTGAACATCTCCATATCTAAATCGACGGAGAAAATCTTTCTCCAGTCGGAAGGTCGTGACCCTCCAAACACCATCACAGAGTTGTTTGAACAGCCAATTACAAACCTATTATGATTTTGTATCGTCAAAAACATCACTTCATGCTGGATTATATCGGATTTCCATATTATTGCATCACTTTCTATGCTCCATGCTTCGATACGTGAGCCTGCAATCACTACTAAAAGAGTATCATTGTCCACAAATCCGGTTCTTACATAATTATCACCAAATTTTGACCAGATTTTCGATTTGAGGGCGTGGACCGTGATGTCCTGTTTATTTGTCACACAAATTCTTTCACAACCTGCAGATGACTTCAGGTCAATCGTTTCTATATTGTCTACTGTGCTAACGATTTTCCCACGAATTTCTTCGTTTCTCTCGTGTGATGCCCACAGCATATTTATATCCCACAAAATTATGTAAAATGATCCTGCTGAAACTAAGAACTCATGATCCGTTGAAGATTCAAAACACAACGCAGTGACGGTTGAATGATGTCCTTCCAGTTTTATTAGATCGTCGGAACATTTTGATTGAGTCCTTCCGACAAATATGTCCTTTTCAATGGTATAAGCATAGTTTCCATAGTCACTGATTGCAAATTCTTTGGCTCTTCCTTTCACTTGCAATTCGTGAATTTTCGTTATGCTGGTCATGGCGAATACGAGTGAGATAGATCCTTTAAATGCTATTGTAAATATGATAATAAATGGCGGCGGTATCACGGGCGTATTATATTTCACAACTGAAATATGACCACGAAACTTTTCTGCCTTTTCGCTCGCAACCAGCGTACCAGTCGGCGGCATTTTTGTCTCCCTGGATACTAAAGAAAATGAGCCATATTATATAATTTATAGTTAACGAAGCGGTTTCAAGCTTGGAAATTTGGTGTCCAAAATATGTAATCCAATATTTGTGTTCTTTAATATGATATTAAAATGATAATCAGCTAGTATATTCATATGGAATTGATTATCATGCCGCCCACCTGGTCCTCCGGCAGGTTGTTGATATCGAAATCTGTCAACCAAAACCACCATGTTCACTCAACCGGGATGACCGTTTGTAGTTTTATTATTCACGGTATGTTTTGTAAATATGAAGGTTGCGAATTGCGATCGCAATTAATCGATATTGTAATTAACCGTGTCTGCCATTATAGTGTACGTACGTACGGTTTTTCTGGTTGATTTAGGCAGGCGTAAGAGTAGATATCTGACGGTATATTCATTCTGATATTACTAATGTCCTTCAACTTCAGAAAATACATTTAATTAGGCTTTAATCCACCGTAGGTGCTATTCAATATACCTGGGCTTGAGCCATGAACAGGCATAATAAACAGAAGCCTACCGTATCATCAGCAAGAGTCCCACGAGCATCCATTCTCAAAGATGCAAGGAAGCCTAATGCTCAAAAACAAGGTGCACCAGTGACCGGTCAGGCTTTAAATAAAAAGAAGCCAATTCTCAAAAAGAACCCACCAACGTTAACTGATGCAAAAAAGTCGTCCGGTGACCAACTGCGTAAAAGAGGTGAAACGCAATCATGTCGGAGATCGTCCACACCTTTGGGTACTCCCAGTAAGTTTGAAAAAAATCCTGAAAAATTACGCAGTGGTGAAAAAGAATTGGATGCCATATCTGATATCTCGAAAGATTCGGCGCCTTCCAGTGTCTGTTCTTCGGTTTCTAGTGGTCTGATTGAGTTACTTTGCCACTATAATGCGAAGGGCGAAAACGTCAACGTTCCTGAGAAGGAAATAGCAACGTTGGATGATACTTTGAAAAATGAAAACACATTTTCCTTTGTCATACCTACTGACCAGCCAAATTGTGACGGGCGAATTAAAATTTTGATCGGTCTATTGGCCAAGCTAAAAACGACAGCCAACTCCATACTAAGCAGTGGAGATAGCAGAAACGTCAAAAGATTAGAGAAATTGATTGAAGCAATGTCTGTTGAATGTGGTGGACTGGAAAAGGAATTGCCTTCGTTATGGGTACAAAAACGAGAATTTGAAGCGGAAATTGAGGCTATAGTTTCTCCGTTAAAAGCCGAAAACGCTGCCCTGCAAAGGAAGATTCGGATTTTAAATCAAAATTTATCAGAAAAAGAGAAGCAAAACGAAACCGACCTCAATCTCGAGCTGGAAACCGTGCAGTGTATGAATAAAACTTTATCGACCCAAGTGAAAAAGTTGTCGTCCCTCCTGCAAGACTCGGAGGACAGGAACAAGAAGTTAGAAGAAGATCTGTCAAGTTTGAGAACGCAAAACCGTAAGATAACAGAAGACCTCGTTTACAAAAACGTAGAGTTTTCGAAAAGCAGGGAGCTGTTTTCGAACGAAGCCGGATCGATAAAATCCGAAGTGGCCAGCGCCCTGCAAAAGGTCGACGTTTTGAAGGATCAGTTACGAAAAGCGGAGACCCAAAACGAATTGGCGCACGTGTCGTTACAAGAGAAAGACGAGGAAATCGGCCGTCTCAGCGATTTGAACAAAGGACTTCAGAGCAGCGTGTCGCGCTTGTTGGAAGACTTACAGAAGGCCAGGCCGCGTCTCGAGCAGGCTTCGAATCGTAAAGTTTCATCCGCGATTTTGAGAAATATAGATCACCTGCTCAACACCCCGAAAGAGAAATCTCCGGATAACTCTTTTTGGAACGAATCTATCGACTACCGACCCAATCATTTGACACGGTCGTATCCGCTTCCTTCTGGAAAAGAGAACTCCTCGCGTGTTATACCGTTCATGCAGAATCCTGTAAGGGATCTATACGAAAATCGCGTTCCTGATGGCTATGGCGATCCGCTCGAAAGCAGTCGACTGTCTTCTGTGGAAACTAGCGATTTTCAGTCGTCAGTTATCGAATCAGCTTCGACTGGTATGCGAAATCACGCCGGTTCGATTGATCACAGGCTTTCCGATCCTCTAAAGGCTGGACAGTGGGACGGGACATCGGTCTGTTCGTCTTTTGTGTCCGTCACGTCGAAGGACGAAAATGACTTCGCCAACGGGCTGGCATTGCTAGACGCGAACATACAGAGACTGCAGGAAAGCCTGCACGATATGTCCGAGAAAACGTCTTGAAACAGAGATTTGATTGGTTGGTATCCGGCGGGGATATCTAGTCCTGATATTCTTCGCCTCACTGCTGGCAGTAGCAAAATTCGAAAATATTTATATCGTTTTTTGTTCAACTCTCTTGCACAATTGAGTGAATTCAACACGCCACTCAGGCCATAATCAGCAACATCGTGCTCTGTCTTTTCAGATTCAGACTGCTTTGGTTATGCCAGTGCTCTTTCAGCATGCATACACGGAATATCACATTCCTAAAACAGATTGCATCTTGCAAATGTAGGCTTAATTTTGATTGACATCAATCTGCGCATAACGCAAGATGCCATATTTAAGCTATATCTATTGGGTGTCCTCTAAAGTTCGTACAACGTATTCCAATTTTTTCAATAGCGAGTTATTTTTCAAGTGGGCAGTGCCTTTATTTGTTGCATAATTTATTGGAGATATGTCAAAAGTTATATGAGCTATAGATTCGAGACATCGGGCAAATATTATTTTAGTAATAGTAGCTTTTGAATCTTGGTATGTTGAACTGAAGCTATTGTTTGCCACAGCAAATAGTCGATGGGAAGGCATGTTTGGCAAGGAGAGTTTATTATATCTGATGTCTGATGGAAATACTTTTTATACTTGACACATAATTCCGCTTCCTGTGATTAGAATTTGTGTCAGTGCTTGTAGGCAGGAGTTTGTCATACTGTGCATTAGTAGTAAGTTCCCTTAGATTGTCGATGTATTTTTGTAGTTGATGACAGTGATTGACCATTGACCAATCATTGGTAGCAACAGTGGAGTTTTGAGAATTACTGCATTTGATATCTCGTCATTTTGTATTTGTAGGAGCTTTATTTCATGTTAACAAATTGTCTTACATGCATTTCTAGAAGTTATGTAGTGCTGTAGCTGCACAGTGATATGTATGAACAATATGTGATATACCGTATAGTTTTTCAGCCTGGTTAATTCCAATGTTTTGCTAATGAATATAATGAGGTTTATGTTGTTATACCATGCTATGAAATTGATTACCGAATTCGTTTATAGTCTGCTACTTAGTAAATAACGCCCTCATACTCGAGTACTGGTAACTAGGACGTTCAATTTTGCATCGTATTATCATAGAACAAACATAGTCAACTAGAATATTGGAGATTAGGTGTGAAATTTTTGTATAGAAACAATTGCCTATTGATGGGCTAGTAAATGGGAGCTCGGAAAATTAAGCATATCTGCTCGACTCATAAACCACCACAATCAATCATCACATTTTTCACGTAATCTTATTCTCTCCAAAAAAGATGCGTCTCTTCTACATCGCTGGCAGTAAATTTCTACGTTTCTAAATTTACATTGCGCTCCATTTACTCCAGACATTACAACATGGTGATTATAATAAAGTGGATGCCTGCATCTTGTGTGCATGGTGTCTTTCGCTGGTAACTGCAGTTCTCTAGATAATTGTGCCTTGTGAGCGTATATACTTTTTGGAAACACCATTGCCGATTTCTAACTTAACCAATTTCGGTATCTTCAGCCTGACATTTGTACATCAGACAGGCAATAGCCTACTGTCTTTCATTGCGCATCATCCATTTCAGCGATATATTTTTATGTTTTGTAGACTCTTTAATCAAGCAATGGTAGGCTATTTTACGACCTTTAAATATGTCACAACATGAGGAGCCAAGGAGAAAGCCCGCTTATCAAGTTAACGTCCGTCTGCCGCCTCCCAAGACAAGCTACGGATGGCTCGGCGCATTTATTTACCGTTTGAAAAAGAATCGTGACACTCATTACGCGAGAATTTACGCTGTCGGAGGTCTGGCTGCGATCGTGCTGTCTCTATTTGGGTTTAAAAAGTTCCTAGAAAAGACCACCAGTTTGAAAATCAAGAACGAAAATTACGAACTGGCGAAGCAAGCCGGTGTGCTCACCGAAGAGCAAATCAAAGACCATGAAGTGTACGTGGCGAAAGCTGAAGCCATAGACCCTAATATTGTCAATCCGGACGGGAAGCCCGATCGGGTATTCGTAGGCACAGGGTCGTACAGACCCGAGATTAAAATTAGCGAAAGAACGAACAAGGTGGAAGTGACGATGAAGGCACCGATATTGGGATACGCGACTCTGAAAACCCCCCTAGACAAAATTGAATTTGATGACGAAGGAAACGTTGTCTGTGACGAAATGGGCTTTCCGAAGTATAAAAAAGTGGAAGGCGGAGGAAATATGTACGCTGGTTTGTCTGAAAGGTTCGCTTCCGCCAAGAAAACGACGCAGTGATTTTAATGCATTGTTGTGGCATTGTCGCGATAAAAAAACTGGAGAGATAATCCTATGCGGGCTCAAGTGTGATGTCATAGATGCCGCCACGATTTTCTCCTGTTTCTTGAAGCTTACTGTATTTGTCGCTTGAACCGGCGAGGTGTACCGAACCACTTTAACGATTGTTTGCGAAGACATACTGATGTAGCCTACTTACTGAGCAAAACAAGATGAAATGATTAGTGGTGTGAAACTTGTGTCACATTAGCATAAATTATTCGAAGCTTTTCGGTTGAGTCTCATCTGGAAACTTCATCGACATAATTGTATTTATTGTAAAACAAACAGATAAGAGTAATTCAATGGTTGCGGTAGTATCATGTCATATTGTGAATATTCAAATTTCATGTTATAATTCTGGCAAGGATAGACGGGCAATGTATTCTGTAACTCAGCAGAGATTCTGTATCTAATGCTGGTTGTACCTCTACTTCAACAAGATCATATCAGCAGTATTGGAACTGCGTTGACGCAACCCCTTGAAATTATGCTGTTCATTGCTGCCTTTTAAATACACGGCTGCCAATACTACCTTCAATTTTCAATTATTGTTTTAAAGTGGTAGTTCGTTACTTTATGATCAAAATATTGTCGTATTTCATGAAGCCAACAATGGATTATTATTTTTCAATGAATCACCTCATGTCATGAATCCAAGTCCTAACAGCATTTGGCATTAGGCCTATACCTCTTCTTACTTCGTGCATCTCAAGCTCTCAGGACTTATTATTTACCGGTAGCCTAGATTCTGGTCACAGCATATCACAGAATAATGACTGCTCTATTATACCATTTATCAACCATCATGACTAGGCTAGAGAAAGATTGGCTCATTCTTCAGAGTCTGTCTGGAATATGCGTCACAGATGAAGAACTAGAACTGGTTCAGCTTTGTAGCTGTTGCTGGCTCTCTGCAAAATTGCCGTGAATTATCGTATCAATCATACTTGAAGCCCAATGCATGCGATGCTAAATAACTTTTCCGATACCATACCATGATGGAATAGAGAATCATCAAACACTTGCCAGCAGTTCATGTTTATCTCTGATTCCTCTGCATTTTGTTGGTTACATTCAATCTCCAGATGAGCTAGTAAGTTATTGGGAATATGTTATGGAAATATTGTGACTTGCTACCCGAAGGAATGCCGTCTAGTTGATGTCAACTAGAAAATTGTGAATATGGACCAGGAAGTAAGTGGATTCCGTGTGTTTTAGTGATAAATTTTGATGATCGTCTGCGGCAGTGCTTCGCGACCCACTTTAAGTTTTATTATATGACCCACAATGCGATATAACCAAACGAATGAAAAACAAATTCACAAGAACAGACACCACCTATACTGATGCAATTTACTATCAATGCAAAAGTTGAGCTTGCATATTACATATTATTAGATCAAGCCCAGGCTTGATTGGCTTGATTTTCGAAAAATTCCCGATATACCTAAAATTGAGGCCTGCACCTATTTTTGAGCAACTGCCATGTGTAGGATCTTCTGTATTCCAAAACTTCTTTATTTCTACCTATAAAATTGCTATCGTATGATTTGTATCAAATAAAGGATTGCTTTCGTTCCATAACGACCAAAAGCAGCCCTCTATGACATTTGAGCAGAAAACTGTAACATTTAAGAATGCTTCGTGACCCACAGGGCGGGAAGCTCTGTTCGAAAGTGTGATAAGAAGTGACTTTTCACTCTCTGTGATATCGAAAGACATAGTGGCCTATCGTTGAATTTTAGTAGATAAATGCAAGCATGTTTTTTCTACCCTCAGCCTTAGTAGCTCTGTGCAAATTTCCTGATTTTCAAATCTACCCAACCAGTCTGTAATGCCTTCATTTTGCATTTCCGGCCACTCACTACGTGCGGTCCAGCACCTGACACGGTCTTCTTTTACACGAAAAATTAGCTTCATATCGATATTTTATTCACTGGAAGCGTGCGATTGACTCTCATATGTTAGGAGCGTCAGAATCAAATTCGAAATGTTAGAGATAATATGTCTGCGTAAAAAATAACAAGGCAAACGGTCCACTTATTTAGGATTTGGACTCAAAGATTTGCCAAGCCCTACATGACCACGGAATACTTGACATCAACGATAATCCGCACCATGGCCCGTCCGATCACAGGAAAGAAATACCGGTGGAATTGGTTTGGCTCCTTTACAAGAAAGTCAACCGCGAGCTGGGCGAATCCAAAGCTCTGCAAGATAAACAAGTAACGGAAGTGAGTATAGAGTATTTTTCATTTCATATTTCATATCAAGGTACAGTTTGTTGTATGGAAAAAAAACAAGCGGCCAAAGCTATCAGCAGTGACATTCAATTGCAAGTGGAAGTAGCGAGTTCTGAGTCATGTCAAAACAACTTCAAATTGAAGCAGGCAATGATGGTCTCTTGGTGGTTAATCCGTTAGTCTTTACTTTAGAAATTGCAGGGTGCATCTTCACGACCGTTGCAAAATGACTAATGACGCTGGGAACACGCAATTTTCGGAAATAAATTGAGTTACTGTGATTCAGGTGCTATTTCCCCCAATTTGTATGAAAATTTCAATCATAAATAGGGTGCAAACATTCCACAATACTATCTTTTTTACAGACATGAAAGTGTGAAAGTTAGTGATACTTTAAAACTTTCATGAAGTGGAAGTAGTTAAAAGACATAATTACTTGAGTAAGTAGTTCAAGTTAGCAAAATTTAATTGAGTGCTCCGAAAAACTAGAAGTAGGCCTACTTCTTCTTTACTAACCTTTACTCATAGCTGTATGCATAAGTCATTTTGTGTTGGATGCAAAGTCACATTTTTCAGTTCGAACAATTGTCGCGGGTAGCTCGTAAGTCAATCTTTGGGACGCATCTCATCATTCTACTTCTCAAAACTGCTTTAAATCTATCTTGAGACTTCGACCATCTCTGTAACTTGGGAGTTGGGCGACGGAACTGTTGTGATTTAGTCTCATACTCTCATATAGTGTTAAGGGGAAAATTGCTTCCGAGGTTCCTGGTACATATTCGAATCATAGTTGTTCCTGATATATTACCTTGAACTGGTATAAGGTTTTATTATGACATGTAGTAAGTCACGATTTGGATTATTACTGTGTGTAACATAAGACATTTTTCAGCATCAGAGTTACGTCGAAAAAGTGCGGCAGTTGAGCAAAGAGCGCGATCAACTGACCTCGGAATTTGAGGCCGAGAACGACACTTTACGACGGCAGCTGGAAGGATTTAAACTGAGAGATGGTCGGCTCTTCTATTGCATTTTCAATTGAAATCATTCATCCAACTTGACGTGTTTTGTTACTTGGAAAGTAGTTAATGATAGATTCATGTTATTTTTATGAGATGAATTCATGTGATCACCTGGTAGTACGACAGCCCGTACATTGACACCTTTCAAACATTTAACATGAGACACAGAGATGTATCGGAATAATTTGATAATAATGGTAAACTTAATGTCAATTTAAGCTGTTCTCTGCAGCGTTAGGCCTACCTGGCTCACCTTAGAAAGTGATGCTTGAATTTTGCTGATCTGAGCTTCCGCCTTTTGTAAGCTCTGTTGGAATCTAGCGTTGTGGCTTTTGTTTCAGTCGAGGAAGAGAAGCACATCAACAACTTGTTTCACAAAGCAATGATGCCGGAATATGTCAGCAAATCACGGGCTGAACAGGTGAGATATCTTGCCTGCATGAGATTGATTCTATCGTAGGCCCAGATTCTACCTATTTCATGTATTTATAGTAAATTCCAGATAATTTGTCGGAGTTGGATTGTAGCTGTGTACTGTGCAGTGTACAATAGGGTTGTCCATAATTTGGAAAATCCCAAAATTTATGCGTATCCATGTCTCATTCTATAGATTATAGTTAAAAAACGTCAATGGACCTGCAATAAGCTCACAGGAAAGTCGTTAACATTCGTCTAAATGCGTTTGAAAGTAGCTGCTGTAGATTGGGCGTGTCAGGGTCAGCGACCATAGAACGGCAAGCAGACTATTAATCACGAAATCATGGCGTTTGATTGGCTAATCTGCTATGCTTCAATGATCACGACGTTGGCGGCTTGTTGATCAGCTGGTCAAGGAGTCGGCTGACGGCGGTGATTCTGTAAGTGCATTGTAGGTTGGTCCGCAACTAATGATTTAGGATTAATTCAGAACATGTTAAGTTACGAAATACACGATGAACTATAAGAACAGCTGCTTCACAATCTTTAAATACATGACTGGATGGCTTATTGTGAAGGTAGCCGTTGTAGCCTGTATGCCTTGATTTCATTGATGGAAAGCACAAAAACACGCGGAAAAATACTGGAAAGGCACTTATGCAAGTGGCAAACGAATTTCTAGTTTCAGAGGGGATGTACCATCATTGAATACAAATATAAAGCTTGACATTGACACTACTTTGTCTGATCTTATTAGGCTGATGTCGTGGTACATAATTGAAGTCTTGAATGCTGTAAAGGCTGGATGAATCAGACATTTATGCTTGGCACTTGTCAGATTCTTGCAGCATAATGAATCATACCCGCAAGTACTGTCAAAGTCCTCAATGATGCCGGGTAAAGAGGTCTAAAGATAAGCACAGACTGTGCTGGTAGGACCAGCAAAAAGACAGTTAGCTTGCATTGCTTAGCATGTCCTTAATGAATGCTAGATCATTACCGGCTGGATAACGACTAATGCTTGAATCAAACCAGACATGGACAAAAAAGGATGGATTGAAGCGGTGTGGTAGTTACAGTCTTCTTCAAAAACCCAATGTAAGCTCTGGTCGGCCCACATATCTTCTGAGCACACAGGATTGTGTCCAGCATCCATCTCACATGCTATGCTGCACCAGTTTGGTGATGTCTAATATGCCTTACCTGCACCCAGAAAACCAGGACCACTTGGCGTAATCTCAAGCATATCATATATTTATTTCTTGGGTCTATACTTAGTTCTATAAGCTCAAAATCATTCGCTGTTTCACCTCTGTCATGCCTGTAAGAGGCTATTGTTGCTCTAAACCTATCGTTACCTAGTCTTAACACTAAAACATTCAATGACCAGATGTCTCATTTTATTATTAAATCACCAATGTACGATGCGCTTCCATAATCATTGCCGTTAGCGATCTCCTTGGACTGATAGAAGCACATAATCAGCAAGCCGCGGTGATCGTGATCATTCAGGCATAGCCGAATAACCAATCAAGAGACGTGATTTCGTTATTACTAGTCTTCTCGCCGTTCTATGGTCGCTAACACGCCCGCTCTACGGCAGCTACTTTCAAACGCATTTAGACAAATGTTAACGACTTTACTATAAGCTTATTGCAGGTTCATTGACGTTTTTTATCACTAATCTACAGAATGAGACATGGATACGCATCTTTTTTGAGATTTTCCAAATTATGGACAACCCTAGTGTACAAGTAAATTGTGAACTTATGAATCATGGGTTTCTCTCATTCTTTTCATATCTTTTAAATTAGTGGTTCTCAACCTTTTTTTAGACACGCTCCCCTTTATGAAAGTGAAAAATTTCGCGTCCCCCCTTATCTTCATATCACAAAATCCAACGGTGATGCTAGCAACCCCAACAGATTGTTTGATGGCATGGAAGGTTATGACTGTTGATGAGAGAATTCAAAAATATGAAAATCGTTCAACATATAGAGAAACACCCGTGAATTGGAAGTAAATCTCTCTAAAATTATCTTGGCCACCTGTTTACATTTGGGATATAAAGATAATTTAAGTGATTTAGTGCATGTAGAAAGCTGATTTTGAAATTTTCAAGGTGTGCAATGCAATATAATATATATAAGTGTTTCTGGCGTAACACTAGAGTTCAAAGTGGTACAGTCATTTATATGTGTTTCTGACGTATTGCTGGAATTGAACTGTTTAAGGTGGAATTGCTGATGGAAACCCGTTTGCGACTTCTGGAAAAGCTGGCGGTAACGGAGAAGGTGAAGACGAAGCATAGCGACCTTGAGAAGCAATTGCATGTGAGATAATTTGCACGACTCCGTAGCTGTCATCTCGTAGCGCTTCTGCCATGAATAAAGTCTATTAGTACCTGATTTATGCCAAGATAACGATCCTCACTTTACAGGAATCCCATGAAGTTGACAGCCAGATTCTGGCACCTTTTCACCATTTCCAGTGAAAGTGTAATGTTTGATAGATGTAGCGTGTGTTTTTATACGCTTTTCGTGCATTTGACGTGATTACTCCGTAGCCCGAGTGTGATTCATTACCTGTATATCGTTTGATCTTTTTAGCTTTTCATCCAAACACTGTGTTTGCTAATCAAGATCCGGAGGAGGTAGACACGTAGAACAGTAAGCATTGCATGTTGCGTCTTCCTACCTATGTTTGACTTCTATTACTTGCATGCTTTGACGTAGTGTTTTTTTGCAAATCTTTTCACACTATTGTACAAATTTACAGCTGTAGCTCTTTTTCATCAAATCAGGCCGTTTTATTTCATCACGTCATTGGTGAGGCATATTTTCTATGGGATTAATCATCTTCCATAAATCGCCTTCGTACGTTGCAATATTCTGAGGTGGCCAGTGACAAAGTTAAATTGTGTGATAACTCAACCTATTCAAGTGGCTCTGTCTTGGAACTAACCCTGCAGCTATTCTCAAGTCCGCAACATTTGTTTGGAAGTTTTACAGGCCCGTAAGGTAAAGAAGAGAGAGAGAACCACTGCTCTACAAGATGGATACTTTTCGATCATTATTAGCGCACCAATCAAAGTAATAAGTAGGGCAAGTTTTTGTGGCAGTCAAATCTGTGGAAAGTTGCACTTATTTTTCACAAAAGTTGCAGTACAAAGTTGCATTTATGGACTAGTTCCTTGAAATTATTAGGGTGCGACATACTCTGTATCAAAACTCAATGTTGGCGACTTCAACAAAATCAGTAGCCTGCGAAAAATAGACCCGTGAAAATACAATTTTCGGCAGTCTATCCTGAATGTATGTCAAATCAGAAATAACCAACTCAAAAGATGGCAAATTTAAAGGCTTTCAGTAATTTTCAAGTAATCTGTCTCACTGTCTGGTATGTTTGTGGCCGCAGCAGTGTAATTTTAGTCTGGCACAGTCTGTAAGAATCCCAAAGAATTGTAATCTCACCGAGCGGTTGCCTCACAAGCTCACACGTTAATTAAGATGGGTTAGCGAGACTGTTGCTGGAAATATTTGTTGAATGCCACGGATAGGCTTGAATTGATCAGCTTGATCGAACACACCACTTTCAGAAATGCTGTTTCTTAGCAACAAATACCACAATAATAACACGTCTTTACGACTGACTGCACGCATGCATTCCAACATAGTAGAATAAAGATAGCGGGTGGCTATCCCTCATTTTTAGTTTTGTGTTGCGCACGCGATGCTGCGTTCTTGAATTTCTGGTGTTGCTTAATTGTAGGTGGAATAGCTTTTTAGTGCATGCGTTTGGGATATTGATAGCTGTACTATGGATGGATGTCAATATTCTGGTGTCTACAGCGTTGGGAATCCATTTCGTTGTGAAGTAAGCTAGATTTGTGTGTGCCAACTGTAGAGAATATGGGCTTCGATTTTGAGTTGTAATTCCGGCCATCTTTTTTTTTTTCGTGCTAGGAATTACGAAGCGAAGACAGCGACCTCAGGAATAAAATGGAGTTGGCGATGTCCGAGATGGGCGGCATGGCGGACAGTTTGACGAGGGCTATGCAAGAACGGGACCGGTTGAAACGTGAAGTGAGTTTGCTTTTTGATTGTGTAATCTGATGATTAGTTTTTTGCAATGACTTATAACAGGCCTATTGTCGCTGATATAAGCTAGTATTCGTTGTTGATAAATATTGGTTATGAGGAATGTTACTTGGCCCTTACGCAGTGCAGACTTGTGGTTAACAATATTTTGTCAAGTATTGAAGTAAATGGAGGCTTCTAGCCAACTTGTCTGTTATAATCCGTTCTATTCTGTCGGATAGCCTGTTATGGCCTGGGCCCATTCATTTTATAATCAACTACAACAGAATTTTATCCCGTGGCTGAATTATATGTGCCAAGTATGCATCTCAAAGGGCGGAATTAACCAAACTCAATCTGGGATTAGTCGCAATTATACTGTGTGCTTTGATCTCGGATTAGAGTTAATCAGGGTTCGTGGACTCCGTACCCCCCACGAGTTTCAACAGTATGCATTTGTCTTCAGGTTACCGAACTCAACAAGACTCTGTCTCAAGTGAGAGGGCTTCCTTCTCAGAATGTTAACGACATGGCGGCAAAGACTCAAATTATGGCGTTGGAGGTAACGGTCTGAAGTTGCGTATTGGCAATTTTGCTTTGGACATAGATCTTCGATCTATGTTTGCGATTTGAAATGTGGGCAGGTCTGTGGTAACCGATCAATTTTAATACTTTTCATCAGGGTTGTAATGATTTGAGTCACGATTTTCTGATGACTCGACTTGACACGAGGCATTTTCATAAAATACGGAAATGACTCGACTCAAGTCAATCTGTTTATTGACTCGACTTGGACTCGAGACTCAGACGGCCAAGGCCGATTTTACAAGTAATTTCGAATAATGGTAAAGTAGCCAAACTATTGGGAATTCGTCTATTGGTACTGGTACTTGAAACTGCGACCAGAAATTGCTAAAAGTGATGAAAATTAGGATATTATAAATGCGAACCATTAGATATCACCAAACAGCGCTATAAAAGGTGGGCTTAATAAGACTTTAACTGGAAACTGATCAATCAACACAATGACTTGGACTCGGACTCGACCCTCTGCTCGCTGGACTCGGACTTAACTCGGTGGTGAATTGAAAATGACTCGACGTGACTCGAGTCAAAACTATAAAAGTGAGATTGACTTGTGACTTGGTTACAACCCTGCTTTTCACTGTATCCAAGAATAAATTTCAAGCCTTGAACCTTCTTCGATGTCCAGCAAATAGCAAGATTTGAGATAGAATCCCTACGACACCAAGGAAAATTTCTGAAACTGTAACTAGTATGATTCGTGGCGTCACTTTCACGTTGCGGGGTCACTATTTCCATTTTGTCAACATCGAGCCCTTGAAATACTGTGGCGGTCCTGCCCATGTGCACTAGTGCTGATCAAAAACACGTTTATTGCTCTAATTCTAATCTAATTTGGAAAGTCTGGTCGCGACGACACATCGATTGTATTTATCAGCTATATTGCCGCTCAAATAACGGCGCCATCAATATTCTCAGAACTCTGTCAACTACTACGCTGGACAAATCGAACGACTCACGACCGAGCTGGACAAGTCAAAGACGCAAGGCAGAATCAGGGAGGCAGAGTTGCTGGCAGAACTAAAAGGTACAACATCAGCCCCAGGCATCCACATACTGGTTGGGTCCTGGACATTGCTACTACATTGCTACTCAACAATAAGTGGAAGTAATGCTGTAAATTTCTACCAAGTAGAACTAGAAGTAGCAATTTTCGAGACAGTGACGTATTAGATGTATAGTTAGATGTGTAATATGATAGACGTTTGTTTTTATGACTGAACAAATGTGTGGGGCTGCGAGAAGACTTGCAGATAAGTGCAAGTGTTCCCCAAGTTAGCAAAAGTTAAGAACCACTGAGTTAATCGGAGAGATGTCGAATTTTGAAATTTCAAGATTCACCTTTGCGACAACACAAAATAATTGGTGACACTGCAAATAGAGTTATTCTCTTACCGTGATGCTAAGCTATTTCAACTCAGATCTTTTGATAATTATACTCATGTAGAAGTGGAAGTAACCTGAAAACCTATCCACATGAGTAGGCAGAAGCTACTTGAGTATCCCGTGATAGTAGGCTTAGTTGTTACAGACCCCCTCTGATTCTGGGCTTCACTCTTCACACAGTCAAGTGAGCGATGGTAGAAATTTAAATATTTGAATTTTTCTTAACAGAGTACAAAGAAATGAACGGTGTCAAAGGTGCTGCGGAAAACGGTAACTATGGTTGTCTGATTTTGCTTTGATAAACATTGAGAATCCTATCGATTGATTATTATATTGTAAACAACGACAAGACACTAGGCACGGGCTACCGTATTGTGATGGCAAAATCCCGGAAAACTTGATGATGCTATTAGGTTAGGAGTGTTTTTTCACTCAACTATAAGCACTGATTTGCGAAAGATGCTGAGTATGCGTGAAGTAGCAGTAGCATATGAAATCTCGAGTGTGTTTATGAGGAAATCATTTGCGAAAGATAAACTTCAAAGTATATCGAATCAGACGTGAAATTGGTCTTGAAAACGAAGCCACTCCAACTTGAGCACAAACGCTTGAGAACTTCTGCAGAGTAAGCCTATGAGCACTGGAGAATCGCAAATGCATGATCTGGCTGGTGCCAGGCCTGGCATGGCAGGGGAACAAAAAAGATCTTACGTAACTGATATCGACCATATGAGCCACTGAAGGACCATAAATGCTTTTGAATTTACACCATGTTGATCCGATGCGGGACCTAGCTTCATATCGAATGCCTGCCAACCCAGTAGCAACAAAACGTCGTTACTCCGGTTATATCGCAAATCCGTTTTATAGCAATGACAACACTCCTGGAGAAACGATAATCCCATTCACACGATTACAGATTGTTTGGTTTACATATGATGGTAGGATGTAATAGATGAACTACTGTCAAATTTAAAGCAGCCAGTTATTAACGGGATTTGCAAATGTTAACGACCTTCAACGTTACATGAAAAAGCGGTGACTTGTACAGAAACCTAGGACAGGATGTAAGTTTGAGAATGCCACACTTTCAAGCATAAATCCGGGTCATGTCCTTGCATGACCAGTGACCACCCTAAGCTAGGCCGAATCTGTTTGATTAAAAAGTTTACTGCTCACCACAAATCTTATAATGTGCACACAGCATCGTGTTTATGGAAGGCTAATCGTGAACGAGCGATTTTTGTGAATTAGTATTAGACTAGCGATCATGTCGAGGTGTTGACCGACCGGTCTTGAGTGATATTAATGTTTGCTCAAGCAAACATTGGAGCACAAGAGAACTCTTGAGAGTACTTGACACGAATAAACTTCTACCTTTCAGTGTCGGTTAGGCCAGGATTGCTAGCACAGTAGAGAGCGGTGCGCTGCAAAATTATGACCTAGCCTCAGGGTATTTCGTGTTTGGGACTTTTCTTTTTGACAGCTCCACCCCAGGCAATCGCGATGTCGGAAAGGTACCTGTCGCCCGAAACTCAGCAGCAGCTGCAAGCCAAATCCAAGATGCTTATCACCGAAATGGAGTGAGAATTTTTGCATATATATTCAGTTGCAATGCGTTGGGCTGTGTCACCCAGTTCTTACCCCAATTTTACCCCAAAATAATGTCTATTCAAGGTTTGAGAAGCAATTAGTTTTGCCTTCAATACTGTTGAGTAGAGATGGCAGTAGTCTAAAAACAAGCCCACTTGATTTAGTGGTGATAGTGGGAAAACCTACATGAGTGTTCTGAAAAGTAGAAATGCTTTGTCACGTACTGAGCGGCCCCTGGCTACTGATGAGAGTCTGCACAAATGTTGTACAAGCTCCCCGATGCGCCAGGCAGATGTTTTGTTATTAACAAAATCGCGATCCATCTTTTCAGGGCTGCGTTGCAAACCGACCGCAAGCTAGCCGAGGAAAGGGAAAAAAATCAGCAGGAAGAAATAACGGAGCTGAAAAACAGAATTCAGGAATTGGAAGCCGCGGGGCTGTACGTTCGAGATGATTCAAAGGTAGTGATTGCTCCACTGTTTTTTGGATTGATAAAGTCTGCTGAGACTTTCCATTGTCCAGTATTATGATTAAGGCTGATTCAATTCTGTGCGAGAAATAAGCTTAGAGTCAAGTCCGTTATTCGAGTGGAGATGGAGTATTACTATAAAATATTACTTTTGGTGTCGGGGCGTATACTTTCATTTCTCGAAAAATTTGTCTTAGATCATTACGATTGATGCTCAACTTGCGTTTGAGTACTCAAATTGTTGTGCTCAGCCCTAATTATGAGATGAGATTTTGTTCTGCGACCGTGAAATTACAACTTACAGTGGGTACGGTGGCCAGTTGCAGAGTCAATGCTAACAGAAAATGACACATAATATTGTAATATGTATAGCGACTAGGCAAACACAAGTGTTTGGACTGATGTCAGTATGTTAATGGTTTGTATGTATAAGCCACCGACCTCTTTATGGGGTTGTAGCATATGCGGAAAAATGGCGTATCCTTTTGGTGAAATCGGTTGTGTTTGGCTGAATGTCTGAGAAAATAAGTTGCGACGTCGCTTGCAGCACTGCCCTTATATTGCAGTGTGATCTTTTTTTCTTTTTCAGACATTGAAAGTAACGAACGCCGAGTTTCAGGAATTAAAAGCCCAACTTGCCGAAATGGACAGGCAGTGTAAGGTCAGTAGTCGGGCTGCACTTTTTCCATAATTATATTGACACTCTATGTGAAAAACTCACCCTTGTTCCTAACTATAACTCAGCGTAGGTTTTATGTGTGTGCTATCTTCTTTTATGATCTGACTCCAGAAGGTTGTTTCTCTTCCTCGATTGACGGGGTTTCACATAAATGAACTGACTGCTCTTTTCATTACGTTTTCTGAATTGCCGAAGTGTCCAAAACAGCAACTGCTTTTGTCTTTGTCAGGTCGCCAAAGCAGAGGAGGCGGAAGCCAAAGAAAAATTTCACAAGCTGCAAAGAGAAGTGGCGAAGACGGAAGCGCAGTATAAGCAATCGGAGAGGCAGCTCAACACCCAGTCGGAAATCAGCTACGGTTTGAAACAACGGAACGATGAGCTCGAATTAGAATTGGCCAAGGTAAGATAGCCTTGACGGGATTGCGCCGATGTCACGCTGCTTGTTAGGCCTTGACTATGACAGTATCTTTCTGGAAGAGAGCACGGGGTAAGGGGCGGATCATTCACAATAAAACTGGCAACGCATGCAGAGCTGAGTGTATTTAGCAGGGTTGCAACCGAGTCACGAGGTTCCGAGTCACAAGTCAATTTCACTTTTACTGTCTTCACTCGAGTCAAGTCGAGTCATTTTCAATTCACCACCGAGTCAAGTCCAAGTCAGCGAGCAGAGGGTCGAGTCCGAGTCATGGTGTTATGACTCGAGTCCGAGTCCAAGTCATTGTGTTGACTTCTCAGTTTCCAATTAACCCACTTATAACTCTGTTCGGTGATATCGAATGATTCGCATTTTTAGCAGTTTCCGGTCGCAGTTTCAAGTACCAGTACCGATAGACGGAATCCCAGTAGCGTAATTACTTTACTATTCTTCGAAATTACAATGAAATGTCAGTCTTAGCCGTCTGAGTCTCGAGTCATATATGACTTGGTTCTAGACTTGCGCAATGACTCGAGTCCAAGTCAAGTCAAAACACAGATTGACTCGAGTCGAATCATTTCCGTATTTTGAGAAAATGACTCGAAAAATCGTGACTCGAGTCATTACAACCCTGGTATTTAGTATTTTAAAATCCAAATCCTACTGCCGATTTCAAATTGAAATTCAAGTCCATGTCAAGAATTCTGTATCTGGTAGTGACTGAATAAATTTTCAATAGCAAGCAAGCACGATTTGGAAAAAAAGTTTGTTTTGAACAGCCCGAATGAGTGTGGATTAGGATTTGAGACATACGAAGTAGAGAATTTTGACCAAATTAGAATGAGAATTTGATTCGATTATGGAATCGCTTATGTAAAATTTTAATGCTCATGTCTGCTGCATACATGAAACTGTCCTTTGACAGAAACAGTTTGTTATTACAATGTTCTACGCTCTACCGTTTCCATGCTTAACACAAACTTTGGGAATCTATGTTCAGATTGTGGGCGAACTACGCTCTTCGAACGACAGGCATAATAATTTGGTGTCGGATCGCAGACGGTTTGAGAACGAGATGAATCAAAACCAGGAGGAAATGAAGGAACTCCGCGAATATGTGAGTAGTTTTCGCCGAGATTTCGACGGAATCTTACGGCGTCACGTCGTGGTTTCGGGAAGATCTATTTTTCAGAAATACAATTTATTTAGGGAAAACGCTCATCAACGTGCCACCCTCAACTCACCATATTTGAATTTGAGCTATTACCATTCACTCGTTTTAGATATCCGAAATGAAGCGCAAACACGACAAAGAAATTCGAGACTTGAAATCGTCTAGGGACGACAGTTCAAAGTTGAAAAGTTACGTCGCGTCAGAGTCTAAACGCGTGTCTGAGCTGCAGGTGCAGCTGACGAACGCGCATACGCGGTTGGAAGTGGAGAAAGGAAAAAGGTAATTCATATTTGCTGAGTGCCGTCGTTGCCTGAATATATTCTCGTTAATTGCAATTCAGACTGCTTCTACCTCTGCTTGACAGTTCTTCAAACAAAATAATTACTTTTTGTGCATCAGTTTTAGGAGTGGGATAGTAGTGACAACGTACTGAAATAGTCCCCCCCGTATCATAGTAACTGAATGTTGTTTTGAAAAATTGTACCTGATTACGTTGATATTAGTCATTTTGTGTCAAGCGCTCCGATTATACCCCAGCATAACTGACTTGAAAACAAAGTTCTTTTACGGCCCAGAGTCTGTGACATTGTACTTCTACTTCACCTTTCGGTTCCCGCTTGGTCTCGCTGTCGAGATAGAAATGTAGGCCGTGAATATTTCTAGTTTATGCTTTCATTTGGGTGTCTTGGTGTTGACTTTTATCGAAACACGCCGACCAAGTCTGTGCCTACAGAAAGAGTTTGTGTACCATCTAATTATAGTACATTGAGCTTAAGCGCTCTTTTCATGCCGTTGATGTCGTTTTTTGTGATATAATTGTTGATATACAATGTTCTTTCCAATTCTCTACTAATTGCTTACGATTACCCCTTACGAGCGTCAGCCGAATATATGCGGGTTCATTTCAATATAAATATAGGCTACTATTCAATTGTATATTTCAAGTTCTGTCGAGTAGAAGAAAGTTTACGGACACGTTTGATAGCGAAATTGCACTAACCGCTACACTGCACAACTCCCTGCTGCAATGCGAATGCTATTTCTCCAGATTTACGGCCGAGGAAGAACTTGAGACAGCCAAACTTGATTTCGAATGCGCCATAAAGAAGAAAGAAGAGCTATCGCGCGAGCTTGACGATTTGTATATGAAGAACGAAAGTTTAGAACATCAGTTGGAGATGATGTCGGGGCAGTACGAAGACCGACAGACACAGGTATGAGTTTTGTCGTGAAACGCGTCTCTTATCCGTTATGATTGTAAATCGAACTACGATGTGTTTTTCCAAGCGTGATGTCACAACGACACCAAGTATTTGCGTCCAGATGTCCCGTTTAGTGCATCTTCTCGATACTTAGAAACTCGTGGAGGACATGTCAAGGCAGCAGTTGGAAGACGTCACCAACGTAATGCGTGTCAAACTGATGAGCTCACTCGACAGAAGCCATAACTACTGTGAAAAATACAACAGCCTCAAGCGGAAGCACAAAGACAAGCTGAGAAAAATCCGGTCAGCGAAACGGCTTGTTAAATATACAGCGGCCGCGGGCCTAAATTCTTTATGTATCCTAAATAATGTTTGTTCTAACTTTTGAGTAATTATACTGATTTGACAAGCGTCCAATGAAAATTCTTGATTCTCATAAATATTTGCGGAGGTGGTAAGTAACAAAGTAGCCTACTTCAAATTTCTTGGAGTACTCGGCACATTTTGCATATTTGCGCTACCTGCTGGACTGAGTATGTTTTTAAACTGATACCACTTTTACTTACCAGGCTTTTAGGTAAAACTGCAGTTTCGCGTCGTTTTTATGAGTGAAATTGTCATGACAACCGGGCCACTTGCGCTTATTGCTACTTACTTTGTAGAGTATTTAACTAGCTAACACCGGCGGGTTTTGCATCACTTAATCACTTTTCAAAACTGTAAAACACAACGTCAACGGGCTGCGAAACGAACAAGTAATATATCGTTGGATTCAGAATTTCAACGCCTAACCAACTATGTCACTAATCGAGACGAGAGCAGGTCAACTAACGGTGTATATAGTCAAGAAGACGAGAAAATCTTGTAGAAATGTTGTAAACATTTATGAAGTTAACCGCTGCCTGCCGGTTACAGTAGAGAGTAGTTTTGAGATATGCTTTCGCTGGTAACCTTTTTGAATGAAATTGTGGAAATAAATCTGTGTATGACAACAGTAACTGAATAGTAGGCGAATAAAAAACGAAACTGGCATTTTAACGATGTCGAACGCTTTGTTATTGCAGTGAACTGATGCTTATCGAAAGGCAGACGACCGCGGACGAAGTCGAAAAGTTAGAGCTTCGTGTCATGTTGGCCGAGTCCGCCCTAGAACGGGAACTGGCTTGGAAGCAAAACGCGCTCGAAGAAGTGAGGAAGACCGAGGAGGAGCACAGGAAGGCCGTCGATAGGGAAGACGAAGCCAGGATGACCGCGGAGAAAAGGTTTGCTGTTGCGTCTCTGTCTCTTGTCTACTAGAGACTCTCACGGTGTTTTTGCGATTAGAGCCAGGCCGTTCTATGGCAGGTTGATATAATTCGTCACCATGGCTTACTTACACCGCTTACCCAAGTGGTTATGTTTATTGACTACAATACCCTTACTTACAACAAGCCTTACAAGGCTATTTCCACACCTTCCTTGTCCAGCGACATATGCACAACATGCTCTAGTGATATGCATATGCACAGATCGTGCGTATGTATATTATGAGTCGGTGTTCATGCCACGTAAACATCAAGGACAAAAGTATAAAATGTCCTATTCCTTCCACTTCTATACTACACATTATTTAGGGACAGAATTCAAGGTGTCAAAAAGCTTCAAAAACTCTGGAGTAGAAACGGAAATAATCTAAAAAAGCTTATAATAGACTCCAGCAAGTAGTGCAAGTAGACTAAGGGTGGAGTCCAATTCTTCTCCTCAACTAAGTACTGCTCAAATGCGAACCTCTACTCAACTAAGTATCGATCGACACTCAACGCTGAGTGCGCGCCAATTCTTGCTGTTCAGTACTGATTTCCAGAAAATACGTTGCCAGATTTTGTTAGCCTTGAACCGGACACGCGTGAACGACATTGTCATAACAACACGACGTTGTCGTCCTTATTTCGTCACTTACCTAATACGTAGATGCCGCTCTCACTGATATATCTGAATACAATGAATAACCTTGGCGATCCACACTCTTTGAAGTTGACAAAATAGGCAATATTATAAATCGTTGACGATACCCACAACGTTCCTATGCCCCACAGAAGTATATTTGAAAGACGCTACAAACCAATTCGAACACGCAAGTGCAGGCCTCATAGAACAAAAGAATGCATCAATATCATGTAAATAAATTGAAAAATTGACATAGTTTCAGGATTTCATTCCAATTGAAGCTCCCCTTTGAACGATTCACTCTGCTCCTCTACCACAACTTTCCCATACCAATCCTACATTTTCTCCCCGAAATATTCTGCATTTCTTGTTTCCGAAAGCTTATTGCTGCTCTCATCTAAATTGGCTTGAAGGTACAGTGAATCCATCCGAACACTGAAATATCACCAGGAACTCTAGCACCTGAGACTCATGCTTGCCTGCTCTGGGTCTGTTCGAGATTCTTCATCTATTAAATTGTGGGGAGAGCATATGTAGAGCACCAGCAGCGTTAAATTCGAAAACTAGCAGCGGCACAGAACTTGTCGGTTTTGCTTGACGATCGCAATATTCCATGTCACCATTTCTGTATCTATAAATTTCAAAAAGTAGTCGACATGAAATTTGTGTAATAAAATTATATTGAACAAAATCCACCCAAGCGCCATCTCACTTATTCACTTAACAGAACTTGATGCTAGCGCATTGAGACGGCAGTAGTTGCCATTCCGACATACCATGATTCTGGACGGCGAGAAGTCGAAAGGGTACAGCTAAGAATTTGAGTGCCGATCCGAATGCATTTGAGTGTGGGTATACTTTTTGGCTTGAGCAGGCGCGTATCCGGAGCGCGAAAAAGGGGGGGTTTTGCGTTACGAAATTAGCTATTGTGACGTCATTATTACAATCACTCGTCTCCACGCCATGGCGAATATTTAATACATTATAGTTTAATAATAAACAGAGATTTGCGGTGAGTGGGAGATGTACGAATACGATACGGACAT
>ATSW01004981.1:0-13246 GCA_000444245.1 Botryllus schlosseri
CTCAAGTAGGTGGTGCCTACGGGCGGTATTTGCATGGATGGCTATTTTACACTACTTCCACTCCTACTTTATTCCCTGTACCGCGGTAAAGAATATATTTCCAATTTTGCAACAATTTGAAATGTCACCAATCATTTGCATTATTCGAAAAGATACATATAGTGATAATAAATTAAGACCACTGATTAACCGCTAAATTAATGCGAACCCTATACCAAAAGTACTATTTGAGCAGCACGTTCTTTAACTTTTACTTGATACTTCTACCCAAATTAGTTTTGAAATGCCTTGGAAATACGTATCTATACTTTTGAAATTTATGGAGTTACGTCTATTTCTACTTGAGTTGCATCGGTACCTAATTTGATTCCCCTCTGATGTGCTGGCCATTTTTCCCGCTGATTCCAAATTCTAATGATTGAAAAATTTCATGATTGTGCGTACACCATATTTTATTAATTTGTTCTCCATTTACCACTTTTCCTTGAAGTTGTAAAATTATGCCATAATTGTGTAAAGACTTTCCAAAAAACATGTTGTATGAGCCTACGGACAATTACCATCCGATATAGCCGACGTATTCGATATGGGATGGTTGACACCCTCAAAATAGTCAGTTCAACATTACTATTACAGATATTTCGTCAAATGAGCTATTTTACCCTATATTGTCAATTGTCAATGTCAGTCCACTATAACGTCAAAATTGAATATTCGTGACGTCATGGCTTAAAAAAAATGTTTTAAATTGATTTTTGTTTAAATGCAACCCTGTTTGAAACAATGGTGTATTATTTTTCAGCACATTCCATCATTTCCGTCTGAAATGGTCGGGAATGTACAGCACCTATGAAATAAACCTTGCAGACGGCCCCCACCCTCCGCTAGCCACTCTGGAAGAGGTCGTCGCATTCTTCGAAAAGCGTAGCAATAACAAATATCGCCGCCTGGCAGCCCGCGTCACACTGGAGTCAAACGCTTATCAGAAAGTCATCGTTCCTCCTGGAGGTAATTACTCTTGAATATCTATTCATCTTTATAAGTCGTTGAACAAAACGGATCGTAACCGATTATGTACTGAATTATCGTTCTTGGTCGTTTCGTCATCCTCCTGTCTGTTCAGCACATGATATTGTCTACTGTGTATTGCGTTGTGAATTTTGTACTTCGAAAGGATGAAATAATTGAACGGATGAATATGATTACGATCATGTCCTGGGATCTAACTGATACTACAAGTCCATTTGTGCATGGGCTTTAATTCCTTCGATCTTAAGGTAGAATCTAACCTCGAATTTCCAACCTATCAAATGGGGCATCGGTATAGTTCATGTGAAATTCCAGCATAACCATCTTGCAACATGTGTTTTTCAGACACCCAGATGATTTACGTCAACGATCCATATAATGCAAGAAAGTCAAAACGATAAATTACATCTTCCGAAGACCACCATTGAAACTCCTGTACATTACTGAGATGTGCGCCCAAATTAATGCGCACTTTTGTGGATGAACCGACCAAGATTCACCACGCGCTCAACAATGTGCCTCCATACTTACACGTACGAATATGCGCATACAGTAATGAGGTTTGGACCTATCAAAGGATAGAGACCGGGAAAGGTCGGATGTGGGTCGATCGACATTCCAACTAAAATATATTCATCAGACTCGCATTTTGAATTATGAATTCTAGCAGTTTTCAAGTCCAGAATTATCTCTATGTAGATGTAAATATTAATTTACTTATTTTCTGAAAGTTCCATGAAATCCTTTTTAATATTTTTAATTCTCTGTGCTACTATCAACGGAAGTGAGAATGCTGACGCTGGCTGTATTGACACAACGCTTCCTTTTGCGTGAAGTGATCGCGCCCATCATAGTTCATCATAGTCCGTCAAGTATGACGTGTCTGTGACTTGAATATTCAGTATACATTTGAACCATCAATCTATGCATACTGTAATACCGCATTAGAGAATTCGGCTTTCTATTTTAGCTTCACTATTATACAGAGATTAGCTATCTATAACAGCCCATAAATACCGAAATCATCGGGACGAGATTCCACACCAATCGTGCTGTTGTTATTTTGGTATCCATGGTGTCTCGTTTGCGTCTGATATTCTTTACTATGATTCCTGATCTATCACCTTATAGCAAGACCTACTTTCGTTTTAAACTTTTTTGAGGCACCTCTTACGCGGATCGGATGACGAGTAGGAGCCTAGATAAGCCTTCAGCACATAAGTAGGAATTCTAGGATTTGAATTCGCAAGCCATTGGTGAAGTTGTGTCTATTGGGGCATATAGCAAGACCGTACTGCTGTTTTCAAATATATGGTACTAGTACCGTCAATATATTACGTTCTTTAGGTGAGAACGTGTGCGTGTGGGTTGTTTATTATTTTTAAGGTCCCGAATTTGTGCCTTTCCGCGCATTGCAGTTAGCGCCGCTATGCCTATCGTAGCAACTATAAATTCGTAATATCAAAGTGAGATACCACCCGGCGAGCGGCAACCGAATGTTCCTGTCAAGGATATCAGTCTTTCTTTCAATACAGTCCGCAATCGATTTCCTATTATGTTTTTAGGAATTGTATATGTTAATCGAAATGTCTGATATCTAGCCATCGCGGCATCTTATGGAAACGGTAAGGTATGACAAAATAGAATGGAAGTAAGATACGCATGATACATTGGACCACAATGACAAGAAGATGAATCTGTCTTAATGTATGGTGCTCAAGCATCGTTAAATACAATATCTCAGATGTACATATGCTCAATTATTTGCTTTAAAAGTGTGCAACACCTTACAAGTATACCAATATATGTNACTATGTCACTCCNGGNTAACGAAGTATNTATTGCTAGGTTAAAATACGTGTCATNTTGATTTGCGCGTGAAATGCAACGGCCACACTGTGCTATTAGAATCAGGGGCGGCCGACCTGCGGGCCAAATGTGACCCGCGAGGTGGTTTTGAGTGGCCCGCGAGGTAATTTTCGAAATTAGTAANATCATCAAATATGNATTTACCAGATTGTGAACTTACAAGGCCATCCCAAAATTNGATTAGTCTGGCCGCAACACNTCAGTTTCGACGCATTAGCAGATACATGGGCCAGTCACATTTTTGGTAGATCTTCGTACATTACAATAAAGCAGAATATTCTGCGGTAGATTTATCTAAAGTAAAAAAAAAATTTCCCGCTTTCCGCAATATGCTGTCACTCGGTTTCTTGCTTTTAATATTGCTACCCCCTCTTGAACTATATTTGCAATTACGAGAGAAAGTGTCGTCCAACATGCGACCTTGCGTTTGCGCCGCTCGCAGAAAGACCGCCGACGATGAAACCTAGTCACAAAATGATTGACACATGTTGGCCGAAGCTTTAGATATCGATATGTCCGGACTCCGGGTGCCGAATAGTCCAGTCGATGCAAATTGAGCCCAGCGATATACAGCAGACCCGCAATCTGCTCAGATGACAATATTATTGATCTATTAACTTTTACAAAAATCGCGCCTTGCTAGGCTATTATACCCGCGCTATGGTTCGTCAATTGCATGTGGCCCCTTGGCCGAAAACGTTGGCCACCCCTGTGCTACATAAACCACAGTCATTGCAGTTAATACTGGCTTCCAAACACGCCCCGTTACAAAATACTACTCAAAGATCCGAACCAAAATATCGCTATCACAGAGGCTAACAACAAGAAGGCGAATCTTCAGAGGTAGGCCTAATCGTTTCCATTAAGTTCCTTTCGAAATAAGATTATAAAATGAGTTCGGTAAGCAAAAAATGGTATCGAGCTGATGTCTTCTACCTTACAATTGCTTATGGCACTACTTTGTTAGTAAATCTGTAACATCAGGGAGCAATCCAATCGAGGTCGACTATATAATATGTAGACTTACTCTAGCTGAGATTTCAACCCTACATTTAGGTGAAATGATATATTAATGTATGCCACGATGCAGAAGTTCGTGCTGACGTTTTAAGCGTCACCAAATGTATCAACTGGAGCAATCAAATGCTATAATAAAACCAATATCTTCCGTCGCTTTGCCAACAATTTCGACGAGGACTTGCAAGGGAATATAAGTTTACGCCTTAACGGTTTAGGCCAGACCGGTCAATGTACTCCGCGTCTGACTAATGCTACATTCATATTGAGCAAGGTGTAAAACAGGTTTTGTATGATTGATACGAATGCAACCGAAATTACCCCACAAACAAGTTATACAGCAGCCAACACTTCTATCGCACGGATTCGGTTTTCATCATACAATGAACATATCAGATCTAGATGGATCCCTTACGCCAGCTAGATTTTTTACATTGGACAACGATGTATTTTTCATATCAATTTCACTAATATTTTGAATAAGCACCAATCGCTGACTTTCCACTTGTAGTGTATTTCGTGCTTGATGTTGCGTGATTGTAGGTCAAGCTCACAGCAGAGTGTATCAAACGGAGAGCTGAATACTTCGAGAAACTTATGTAACAAAGCAAGTAAAAATTTTGAGATTGGCCAGGTGCATTCTCGTTTAGTGTTGATTGTTTTGGCTGCCAGCGCCATGTATAGAGTGGTCCGCAATTTAAATGTAAAGAATTTCAACCACAGATGATACAATGACGTGAAAAATTGTAATATATGAAAAAGGTTCACAGTTCGTTTATGAACGTGAACCTCTAGATTTCTGAGGTTCACACACAGAACGCTAACGTGAACCTTGCGTTCACGCCATCTCTACTAGGAAGTTAGTTAACACTATATTGCTAACTCCGAACTGAGCTATACCATCGTTTTTGTATTGGATACTATAGCCGCGTGCTTTCGAAAAGTCCAAATATCTTCATTCCTTGCGAATAATAAATTACATGAAGTTTGGTAGATCTATTTACAAAAGTGTGATTCGCGATCGTGTATATTTCATGCAAATTACACACATTAGTTAATTGCATGTGTTTCATTTCAGTTTTGCCTGAATTTCTCAACTCGTGGCCGCGTCTTCTTTCTTCGTTTCCACCTTTTCTCGTTCACCGCTCCCACTACGCGTAATTTCAAAAGAGGCGAGTTCCGCTCGCCTAGTTTCTTTTCTTCTTTTCGACGGGGCCCGTCCCTAATCTTGTCAACGAATCTTTGGAGAAGTTCAAGAGCTTCTTCACTCCAGCATGCTTTGCATTTAATCTTGTAGGGCTTTTTCGTTGGGCTTATTTTGGCATTAGTCGTAGCTGTCGTCGCTTTTGTTGCTGTTGTTGTACAGTTGATGGGTGGGCCTGGGCCTGTGGAAGTAGCTGAAATGATACACAACGTTTGTCCAATGCTACTATAAGTCGAGAACAGTTTTGAGAGACCTAGAATCAATCTATATTGATAGTTTAGACTCCAGGCCCGGCTTCCGTCACTAAATTGAAGATGAAGAATGAAGATAGATCTTTGAAAACTATCCGTTTACTTATGAGTTACTGTTAATATATCCCTGACGATTCATGACAAGACAAGCCATCATTAAATTGACATGTTGGTATTACATATGCTTTTTGATGCTTTCATGTATTGAGAATTAAGAATTCTGTCATGATCCGGATCTAATAATCCATATCGGTGTCCAATTCTGATTACGATAAACATGCCAGATTCCTGTCCGGTTAAAATCCATAATCATGAGACGTGTTGCAGTGCGGGCTTAGCTCATCAATTTGCGATAGGCTATTGTCAAATAGCAATGGAAAATTGATGATTCTCTAGAATTACCTAGAAAATCCGCATTTCGAACATTTAGTGTCCTATCCGCAATCTACTCGTACATACTGATGGAGGCCTCGACATAAAACAGGAGTGGTAGATCATAAACAATAAACATACCATTACTTATGTCAAATTTAGTATAAATACAGAGAGCTCATCAGAACCATCATCGCAGTCCCAACTTCCGTCGCAAACGAATTGCATACTAATGCAGCGCGACTCGTCCGCACATTGGAACAAGCCACGAGGACAAACGGTATTCGCATCCGGATCCTGGAAGATAAATTCAGGTTTGTTCACAAGTTGAAGTTCGGATAGATGATTTCGAATTAACGATTTCAAGGCTGGACATTTTACATCGACTCGAGTAAAAAGACTCGCAATAACCATGTACAAACTAACGATCAAATATCAGAATAGCATAATACACTGAAGTTACAAACAGCAGTTACACGATAAAACAAATTCAACTACATACGGTGATATGCCAGAGTCAGTGAGCAGATCGACAATACAAAAATTCACTTTCAGTTGAGCAAATTAATCGATAATAGGGCGATTTTTGTGACATGTCAAAAACAGTCAATATTTGAATTGTAGCGTTAAGGTAAAAAAAAAACTGTCAAAATTGTTTACTATAAGTCAAAAAAAATTTGCAACATGCATTTTGTTTGTATCGTAGATGTTTGCACTGTCGGTGAACTTATTTGATACTATACAGCTTGTAGCCTGCTTTAGGCCTGCCGTTGTAGACGGCCCAATGTCTGCTCATAAACGGTTAAATGATACAAATAGGTTGGTATGGTGTTATGCTCAACGTACCGCAAGTCCGCAACATCCTAACTGAAGCAAGACAACGTGGGGATTGGTTCTTATATCAAGAAGCGCATGATGAAAAATTGTGATGTAGACAACATTGTTAGAATGAAGCAGCACGGTGTGTCATCAGCAGTGTACGCACAACTTCAGTGTTGCCAGCCAACAACTGCTGCTGCTGAACGTTCTTTCTCCATTCTTGGCAAACTACTTAGTAAGGACAGACATTTTCTACCCGAGAATGTAGAAGGTATCTTTTGTTGTACTACAATAAATTTTAAATATTTCTGCCATAATGGGTGATGTAACTACTGGAATTCTTCATACGTCCAGATTTCGTTAAAATGAAGTTTTTTCATGTCAAAATTTGTCAGTTTTGAAGTCAAAAATGTTTTCAGGCCAAACTACTTAGCAAAGACAGACAGTTCCAATCAGAAATGAAGATAAGTAGTATAATTCTGACAATATGTGCGAAAACAGCTAATGAGGGCAAAATTTTGACAAAATTAAGTTTTTGAGGTCAAAAAAATGTCAAAATTATGATTTTTTTAGGTCCAAATCTTCCGTTTTTTAGGTAAAAAAATCGCCTAATCGATAAAAAATTTCCGATGAAAATCATTTTTGGGCAACTGATTATAAAGTGGTCCACGGATTCAGGTTAGCGGCAGTAACTACAACAAGGAGAGTCAGCTATATTCCAATTTCAAACGAATGAGCGTTTAATCGGCAGTGCCCAGATTTCAAACGCAAAGTGATGCTATCCATGAGCTGGGTTCCACAAGCTGGAAAAGAATCACGAAAAGATATATTGAAGGATTTATATCGAAGTCGGTTTTCAGATGTAAGATATTCCTGGTCCCACAATGTCATACAGTGATGACGTATGGTCGTATGCTATGACTATAGCTTCTTGTTCCGACAGCATCGGCAAATCCCGATAATTCGAAAGGGTGTCCGAAACAGTTTTCGCCAATCTGTTCGCTTTTTCATTGCCGTGAATACCCATATTGCCAGGGATCCAGAGGAATGACATGCTAAGTATACGTTCTCTCAGCTGCTCAATAAAAGATAAAATTTCATAAACGAGCCTATGAGAAGGATACAAGTTGGAATTCAATGCGGTTAAGGTGAAATTCCAATTTCAAACAAGTGCGCGTTTAGTCTGCAATGGCCAAATTATTCTACCCCTGTTAACTGTGGACTGTCACAATACGCGTAGCCACTAGCCAGGGAGCGAAAGACGCCTTCACCCCTCCCATTGCCGACGTGTATAGGCTCCATTGCGACGCCATGCGTTTCATTATACGTCTCATTACCAGCCGAGAAGTTTGAGGAAAGCCTACGTATAATTCGAAAATATGTTTGCGGGAAAAATGAGAAAACAAATGTACACTTTGATGAACCCCATGATTTCCCAAAAAGCTCTGTGGTTTACTGGTTGAAAATCACTTGCCTAGAAAGAAAGTGGTTCGTGATTTAAGTATACATGTATCACGTCGAATTTCATCAGTATTCTAACTATCGAAGTATCCGCATCAAATGAGGAACAAATATATAGGCTACTTTGAAAGAAGATTTACTTGCGCCCGCCGAGAAGAAGGCAAATGCATTTCGTTACAATTAGCCTCGTCGGATCCGTCCTCACAATCTCTTCGGTTGTCACATCTAAATTCTTCGATTTCCGAGGAGATGAAAGCAGGCAACACTGTCGATGCTGTGAAGTACATAGGGTACAAACAAGTACGTACATTCTGTTTGTGTCCTAATATTCAATATTCAAATAAGCTCCACGTGGTACACAAGTTGGATACTGCAACGAACAGGACATTTATATTCTCTGTGTGAGACGTGCGAACAAGCGAATTATAAACAATCTGTCGAGTGATGCATGTGAAGCAAAATACGCGACGTGACTATACTTCTGTCGATGAATTGGTAATTCAACCAGCGACTGCCACTTGCAACCTTATATAACTAGAGTACATAATGTACAGATAGGCCTACTCTATGAATAAATGTGATTGTTCTCTTAATCAAGACATCCCACGTATAAATACGCTTATATAGGCTACTACGCTTTGAAATGCCCATAGAATGACGTTTTCAGGTCAAACTTACTTAGGGAAAGTCATGTCAGGGTTATGATCGCGAAATGGCAGCCGTTCATCTCCAAAAAGCGGGCAGACTGCAAATCACAAAGTACTTTATTATATATTTGCCCTTATCCCAGTCAATAGCTAATGCTGCGAGAGCAAACTGTGCAGTGTGCAGTGTGCATTCACTGTCGAGACTGAACCCGTATGCTGAAGTTGATCAGATTATATATACGAGGAATTTAGATGATAGTACGTGTGTTTGCTTAGGTTTGAAATAAATGGATTGTCGACTATAGTCAATGCACAACTCCCAGCGCTTCAGAAGTCTGCCCAAGATTAAATGGGAGAATTGGAACGCTTTGCGGTTATGTAACGGCTAGCGGTGATACAACCTTTTGCAGTGATTTTCAACGTGTGAGATGGAACGCACTTGCGCGTATCAGGGATGTCTAAATATCTAGATATCCCTGGTGCGTATGAGCAAACTTGTAATGCCGCGGATGACGAACGGGGTGAGGATGAATATTGTGGTTATTTTTTTGTACTTTTTCCGGCGTGGAATATTCAAAATAAACTTAATAGGATATAAATTACAGTGGCTGCCTAACTATCGTTGCGACGCGACGCATTGGTATAAACGTGTTGGACTTACGACGCACATCTATAGTACCTTTTGCAATAGTTATATCTCGCACAAGCAGGAATGAATTATTATTTTCTCACCATTGGAGCAGACTTGGACAACTAGATAATTCTAATTGTCTAATTTCACTAAATTAGAGCGAGATGCCAGTAATCTAATTCTAATCAATTTTGTGAAATGTTTCCATGCTCTAATTCTAATTCTAATCTAATTCGTGAAATGTTGTTATGCTCTAATTCTAATTCTAATCTAATTTATGAAATTTCCCTATTCTCTAATTCTAGTTCTAATCTAATTATTGTTTTCCTGAAAATGCCTCTTTGTCCGAGGCATATTGCACTATTGCAGTCAGTTAACAAGAATATACCTCTTGCGCAGGGAAATCCAGTGCCAAGCCGCCATCGCCTTACTTACACCGTGCAGTCATTGTAGATATTATGACGAATAGCCTGCTAGAGTAGCTTATAGTCTGCGAACAACATTCTAGTTTTTAAAACTTCACGTTAGTACATCGCTGTTCTGACTAACATGGGCGATGCCCATGGTTACCATAAACGAAGTAATATTTTAATAAAGTATGTAAAAATCGAGCCAAGCTTGGTGTACAGAAGTTGACCATTCTCATGGTTATGGGAATGCACTGTTGTTGTTGTTTATTAAACAAAAATATGTGGCGCTCATCGCCTGACGGCCTTTTGCACCACGCACTGTGATTTGATATGAACTGAATTTTGCTATAATCATTTCCCATATACAATTTCATTCAATTTCCAAGTTTTTGCGAACTAAGTAGCTCTAATTATAATTCTAATCTAATTTGGAAAAAGCTTAGTAGCTCTAATTCTAATTCTAATCTAATTTGGAAAAAGCTGTGTAGCTCTAATTCTAATTCTAATCTAATTTGGAAAAAGCTTAGTAGCTCTAATTCTAATTCTAATCTAATTTGAAAAACACTGTTGAGCTCTAATTCTAATTCTAATCTAATTCAGAAAAGCTGAAAATTTTCTAGTTGTCCAAGTCTGCATTGGAGCAAGAAGTTTTGCGAAACTGGTCTAAAGTAGGAAGAAATGATCAGCAGCAACCGAGACATTGACAAACTGGTAGCCCAAATGTTGGACATTTCAATAAAAAACTGTTAACTTCATTTTCCTTTTGTGTATTATTTATTGTTGGTGGATTTGTGCGGATGAAATTTGAGCAAAAATAAAAGTGCAGATGGTTCTCAAAAAGATTGAAAAGAACTGGCCTAATGTCTGCAGCCGCCAACCCAATTCCCATGACTATAAAAGATGTTTGGGCCATATACTTGGATTCCAAAATGATCGTATAGTCCAGTGGTTCTTAACCTTGCCCCCAGCGCCCCCCAGGGGGCGCTGGCGATCTTGAAGGGGGGCTGAAACGCTCAGGGGGCGATATGGGGGGCGCTGGGCTCAGGGGGGCGGTATGGGGGGCGCTGGAGAAAAATGGCTTCGCAGTAGATGATGTGGTGATAGGACGTATCCTTAATGAGTATTCAAAGAAAATCAACACCGAAAACTTCGTTACATATAGCCTTCAAAATACATATAGGTTTAATTGTCCATGGGCGCCCAAATGACTGACACCGAATGTTCCTGTCTTGGCAATCTGAACCCCAGAAGACGAATTCCATCTAGCAGGGAAAAATTATATGTCAATGAAGAAATACCAATCTGAAATCGTGTGCGTCTTTTAGTTTAGTACGATTGAGTGACAGGAATATTCCTGTTGGGCGATATCCCCGTTGAGCGATTCTATATTTTTTGATATTGCAGACAGGGGGTCACGAAATAACATCATGCAACGAAGTCATACCAACGGGTTCGCCCGCCCGAATATGTTTAATTATTAGTAACGGGGCATACAGTTTCCAAGAAACCTCACAATGTTCGCTTTAAGTTTTGATGAGTCTGCGCACACTCAACAACTCACTGCGCTGACCCTTGGACAACAGTGCGTAACAACTAAAAATAGGTAATAACTCCGGATTTGTTGTGCGCAACGTAGATTTTCTGTGTGCAGAGACCGTGTCAGCACTGCGCACGTGCGCAGCTTAGAGGGAACATTGCACCTCACTCAGCTCTACCGGTAAATGTGTTTACGTGAGCAGAGAGAGGATAAAAATTGATCTCAATTTACATGCAATTCCCGATGATATTGACCAATTCAATCATTAATTAGTGAAAATTTTCGCACTTCGCGCGAATAGCTGCCTCAGTAAATGGACACCCAATGTAGATACCTAATTGGCTATCGGCAAATAGCGGACGACCCTGGTAACGAATAATTGTACCTGCGGGCACGCCCGAATATGTTTAATTATGAATTACGTGCCCTTTATTTTCCTATACAACAGCTCACTCAGTGCTACTGGTAAATCTGATTACGTGGGCTGGGAGGATAAAAAGTTTATAGCGACTTATATATAAAATTACCACCTATTCATTCATGCATTATGGAAAATTTTTGTACCTAGGGCGACCAGGCTACACAAACTTTGCTGGCCATCAAAATCACGATATGGGGTTCGTGGTGGCGAAGCCCTCAGAAGTTCGGTTTATCACGCTATGGGTGCGCAGGGCAATCGTTTTTAGGGGGGTTAACGAAGTGCTGTTACGGCTCTCCCTCTTACTCATTGTCTTTATTACATTCCTTACAATATGAAGTTGGGGGGGCGCTGGAGCACGATAATTTTTGAAAGGGGGCGCTTGAAGAAAAAAGGTTAAGAACCACTGGTATAGTCGGAGTCGGACTAGGGAATTTTTCGATCGATATGACAGGCACGTTAGTACTATTGGTGTAGTATGTTCTCAATTCGATGTGTGTGTGTGTGTGTTTTATATAGTTACTGTAACCAACGAATCTTGTTGCGCATTCTGGGTACACGACTAGTCGACCATGTTGCACTGTCAGCTGTATTTGCTTCCTTGTACCAAGATCATGCAACACGATTCCGCGACCACGTGCGTTTTTTGATGATTACCACATCTTCACCAAACGCTTCACAAGTATGTTGTTTTCCGTAACAGTGTTGTTGTTGTTGTTTGTGGTATTCGTGGAGATTGTCGACTACTATGAGATTACTATGGTCATGGTCATTTACAGTAGGCCAATTTTCTTCATCTGTATTCCGAGGTTGCCAACATGTAGCACGACCACTTCTAGGCTTTTATAAGTTACGGCTTACACGGATAAGATGGCGAGGAAGAGCCTGGATAAACCTTCGACAGTTGAGAATTCTGGAGTCGACCTCGGTCGGAATCGAACCCGCAACGCATTGGTGTTGCAACTGTGGATTTTACCACTATTACGTTATCTCGTCACACCATTACAGCGCTTAATAGGCTACTACAAGTTACGAGTTCTGCGATTCTACCAATAGAAGTTCTGGGACTTCCACGGTGGAAAATAGCATCGAAACTATGTTGATAAATCAACTCTTTGTGTCAAGGAGGATATAATTTCAGTACTGGAGCAAATAATCTCTCCCTACTCGACTCATATCATAAAGATTAATAATCGAATCAGAATCAAGTAGCTTACTCGAATCATATTGGCTCATAAATCCTATATCGGTCGGGCTGTAGCTATATTGCTTCCTGTGCTATGCCAATTTTGAAGCAGAGCTACCCCGTTGCATCTGGTATTGCATGCCTGTGCTGCGCGCGTTGAAGAATTCTAAGTATCTTCTACCATTGAATAATAACGACACGAAGTTTGATAGATCCATACGAAAGTGTGATTCTATATTGTATACTTCATTTGAATTGCACCGAATTACACACACTAATTCAAATCACGTGATTTTTTGCACTTCTTCCCGGATTTCTTGTCGCATTTCCTCGATTTCTTTCTTCTTTTTTCCTTTTTCTCGCTCACCGCCGCCACTCCACGTAGTCTCAAAAGG
>ATSW01004982.1:0-14403 GCA_000444245.1 Botryllus schlosseri
GTATCCACATTTCCTTGTAATTGCAGCTGCAACATTACTCGTTAGATCTTTTTCATTACCAGAAAACAATATGTGGTCGANTNNNAATGCTGGTTTTATTTCCATTTATTTCCTCTTAAAAAAATTGCCAACCACTCGCCAAGAGTACGTCACCACCACTATAGTGAAAATTTGTTCTATATATTGACCCCCACAAGTACCTGGTCTTACGAGTCTTGATCTGCCAGGATGCAAATTCCTCTTGTCCCCTTCTAATTCTTTTGTTTCTTCTCTTGGTTGAGCTACCTTTACCCTTCGGTTCTGCTGACAGCTTGATATACTCGAAGCTCATTCCCGCCCAGGGTGTCGCTCTAAAATGGCAGTCACCCATAGGTTTACAGTCACTCTTGCACAAACTACCAATCTAGTCAGTTGGCGATCAACTAACTACTGGTTAACCAGAAGTTCTAGTTCTAGTTGTTTATCGGCAAAAATTTTCATGAAAGTGTTAGGTTGTCTATACTATAGAAACTATGCTCACCAAATTTGGTTCAGTTCCAACCAGTAGACCACAGACTAATACTCACCGGGATTGATAGTATATATAATAGGGGTCTTCGAAAATCACTTTTTTCTCAAATCGTACTGGCTACTTGATAAAATTGTTAGGTTACCTTATTTAAGCCTGCACACGAAATTTGATTCAATTCCAACAGGTAGCCACATTGCTACAGGAGAAGAAAGTTTCTATTTATTATATGAAAATAAATACCAGAAAATTTGAAATTTTTCTGTTCACCCCATGAAAGTGTTAGGTTGTCTATACTATAGAAACTATGCTCTCCAAATTTGTTGTTCAATTCCAACCAGTGGAAGCGAAGTTATTGCCATCAAAAAATTTGAATTATGAATAAAATAGTATTTACGGTNACCAATTCTTCAATTATTTATTATAGTGGTGCCCACCGTAATACTATTTTATTCTAGATTTTCGATCTAAAAATTCAGTGGCTTACACAAGACCAAGCACACACATTATGCACCAGAAATAGGCTACTGGCCTCTTATGAATGTATCTCTTTTTCCAAGGTCACCAACTATACTACGAGAGTAGCCATAATCGGTAACTTTATCAATGTGAGAGACACGGCACTAATTTTTGTTTNGGTCTTCATANAGCGTTGAATTGCATAAAATCTNGNGGCACTTCCATGCTNTNNGNAAGGGNANNGNTATAATGATTGTAANGGATATNTACAATGGNCACTCAGGTTGNGATAGATGCCGATTTAATGCCACTCAAGTAGATTAATGGAATATTTTCAGGCAGAGTCATGAGGGTTGCAAACATTGTTGCTACTCAAGAACAGTACCGTTATAAAGTATTAGCTGGGAGAGTCTAGAGATAGTTCATAACATAGACGCTAATCAGTATAGTTGGCGAATTTTTCAATTTTTGGCAAAAATTTCAAAGCAGATAGAAATGAGAAGGAGAATCCTACAATATTGTCACACTTGACTGATTTCTATACACAATGACCCCCAACTCGAGCTACATTTAGGGCCGAGCATCAAAAATTATTAGGCCTAATCTCTTACATGACAGAATAGACCAATCTTTATACCATAGCAAAGTGAACAGGATTTTTAGGTCCAAGTACAGTCATCTCCCGGTTAAGTACGCAACTTGATCCTGAGTAGTTTGTGCGAACTTATGTGGTAGTGCGTACTTAGCAGATATGCAGCCACCTAGTGAAGATATGCGTGCACAGGCAGTTCCAGCAGGCCGGTCAACATCATTTCCGTGCAGAACAGTGAAATTCCACGATTCTTCACGGGCTATCTTGGCTTTTTTGGATGTCGTTTCGTCAAGTTCTTATTCTCTTTGGAACATTTCATCACACTGCATTACATTCACATTGTTTTCGGTCTGCAAATAAACGAGGGGTCAACACTATATAGTTATAGGGTCTGTTGCAGTTTGAAATAAATATCGATATTTGCCGTTGGAGGTATCACAAATCACAGTAGTAGGATTCACAGAATTATAATATACAAAGGCTATACTGAGAATATCGATCGATTTTCTATAGCTTACAGGTCAAAGTGGTCACGTGGTCATTGTGGGTGCTCAAGTAGAAGTAACGACATACAATCTCGAGTACAAGAATACCGTAATTTTCCAGGTATGATACGCCTCAATTCTGGGAAAGAGCCTGCACCAAGTTTATCGAAGTACTCCTCATAAAGTAATTTCCAAAAATCAAGGTCATCACAGAATGTAATGACGACAACAGCATGCAATTTGAAACCAAGTATCCGAACATTAATTAAATGAGAAATTTCCTACTGCCCCTATGATATCACTCCAAAACTAAAAAGAAAAATAAGCACATTTGAGTTGGATACCTTGTGATACGCAGATAAACAGTGACCTTGGATATGTAAAAACCATCCTCACAATAAATAATACCACAAAGGATTTGTCCTCCTTTTTCAGGTTTTTGTAAATGTCCTCCTTTTTGAGGTTTTGTCTTAAGACACAGTAACTCAGCACTGAAATAACGCTCCACTGGCTATTTCGGAGCTTAGCTAAAAAGTCGACCGGGAAAAATTCCAAGTTTGAAAATTTTGAAAAGTGTCCTCACTCGATTCCAAAATATGGTAACCCCAGCGTAACAGAAAGTTGCAAATGGAGTCTGTGATGATGGTATGCATTACTATCTTTGTTCCTCGTGCTAATCGAACCGTTATTACGAAAGTATAATTATTTCTCAAAGAAATAAAGCAGCCAGTCATTTTTACGTCATTTCTTCCATGTGTCGTAAGCCTAGCCGAGCTGATGCGCTGTAGCCTATACACCCGCTTTTGTACCACACTTTTGAGTAGGTAATAAATACAGCAAGCAAACAATAATTTACTACGTCTTGTGTGAGACAAAGTTATTGTAAAAGAGACGATTAGTGGTGCGGCATAGGTCAAACACGTTTTTGCGTTGCAACAACAAAGGTTATGGAGCCACTGCACTCGGATTTCCTATAAGGTTCATTTGAATTATTTTACGCCAGAAAAAGTAACAATTAGTCACTATTCTCATGCGCACCACGGCTCTCATCCGCACAGTAAATTTTTTCATCCGCACAAATGCGTACCATCCCACAGGTTGAAAGGCACTACACANGTTCATTCAATAGAGAAATACATNAAATTATGAATCGATTTATGAATTCGNAATGTATTTATCTGCTTCATGTCATGAAAGAGTTGATGACCGACCTACTTTGATCTTGGCAAANATCACAGTTCACAGTAATGCAATTGGTTTGGTGGACAAAATTATNTAAAAATCGCCTATACCCTTCAACTACTTAAAATATANATATATNTATATATGTGATTGTGTAACAGACGAAGACTTGCAAACAAAATTCGTTACATATTGACTGTCCNTTTCGGAGACATCTGAGAGTATNATAGAGTCTAGCNCACACCAAAGTTGTAGCCTTTTGAAAAGAAATCCAAGAATCGNAATCATATTAGTGCTGTTAAGGGGACTTCNGCTCGCGTAAANTTCAATAGAANCACATACAACGACCATAATATCAAAAAGGCACTAGCAACCGTCTAATTAGAATGAACCTNTGATATTAGCTTNAAATACATTTNAGGTTAATTTTGATTTTTGATGACTGGTCCAGAGTAGGTCANAACCACAACACTGCAAAGCTTGTGCTTGATNTTGACCCTCATGTACCAGGTCGAAGGANACCTAACCTGCCCCGATACGAATTCCTCTTATTGTCCTACTTTTCATTATTTTCCTCCNTNTGTTGATCGAGAATCTTGTTCATATCAGTACTGCTTGTCGTACTCGAATCTCATTCCCGTTCAGGATCTTGCCTGAAATGGCAGCCACACATATGTTTACAGACAGTCTTGTACAAACCACCAATCTAGTTAGTTGGCGATCAACTAACNACNGATTTATTTAGTAGTTCTAGTTCTAGTAGCCGATTTTGGAAAGCGAGTAGTTCTAATCCTAGCTCATATTGCACGATTTCGTAAAGTNAGTAGTGCTGGCAGGGTTCTAATGACTCGAGTCACGATTTTTGGTGACTCGACTTGACTCAAGTCATTTCNACAAATGCTCAAAATGACTTGAATTGAATCGAGTTATTTTGCATATTGACTCGAACCAAGTCATATGACTCGAGAATAGGACGGCCACAACCGACATTTCATTGTAACTTCGAAAAATACTTAAGTAATCATGTTATTGGTATTTTGGCTATCAGTCCTGATACTTGTAAAATACGCTCAGGAACTGTTAGAATTGAGGAAAATTACGATATTATGAATGCGGGCAATTCTATATCACTAGAGTACAGTTGAAAAAGTGGGTTGAATCGGATTGAGATCAAAACTTAACAGTGAGCACAATGACATGAACTCGGACTTGATTCGACATTGAATTGGAAATGGCTCGACTTGACTCGAATAAAAACTATAAAAGTGAAATTGACTTGTGACTCGGATCCTTGTGACTTGGTCACAACCCAGAGTTCTAGTTCTAGTACTCTTCTTTTGAAGTAAATCATGATACCGGTGTTCTGTTGTGTAGCCTAATGTTCTTGCGGTCATCACCACTGACAAGTGCATGACCTGGATTTGTGGGTCAAGACCCCTGCCATTCGACGCTCGATACCCAGTCCCATTAAAATGAGTTTCTATCTCATTTGCAATGAAAGTTTGTATTATCATCAGAGTTAGTTGTGTTTTATTTAGTTAGTAGGCCTATGGGGTTTCCTAAGGCTGTTAGTTCTAGATGTACTTGTAGTTGCGAGTTTTGCAATAGCCGCAATAGTGAATTATAAGTAAACACAGACACATCTATTTACATTTTTGTGTCATTTCAGCACGTCGACACATTTTGTCACTTCTTCGAGGTCTTGAATTGGACGAGACCACATCCCTTGGTCATTTTCGCAATTGAAGTCCCGAAATACCCTTTCTCTTGTCGATCCTGTCCAAATCTCGCGAAATTCGAGGTCTTTTGGTTTTTTTAGACTAAAAAACAGAACAAATTGCCAAAAAGATGGAAATTTGGGCGAAGGGAGGACAGTTCTTGAAAATGGAGGACAAATTCTCCTACTTGAGGACTTATAATTAGAAATTCATGCTTTGTATTTGAGAAGCCTTACCGACTCCTTTCACCACCTCTGCATACCGTCCACATTTCGAGTTTCAGTCAAAATTTTAGTGCGTCGCACATATATTACTCACAATGTTAGTGATGAAAACATACATAAGTCTACAGCGCACAAGAACCACGGACTGCAGACAAACCTTCAATCTTGGTAGTCGACAGTAAACTAACTACTGGATTTTTTGAGTACTGGCAGTTCTAGCTCTAGCTGCAAGTTTTGAAAACTGAGAGGTTCTAGTTCTAGTTTCGTGTTTTCAAAATTTAGTCGTTCGCACATGACTGGTGGACTACTGACTAGCAATACAATGAGACACGTTACAAAATAAGCTCTACCTTGGCATAGAAAATCCGAGAAAGCCTTGGCNAAACTGTCNTCCAAAACATCGAGACAGAGGCATCAGTCTACACCGCAGAAGAACCGCACACAATAGATTTATACTGCCAATGTAGATTGTTGACGGTATACCAACTACAAGCTTNTTATAGTCGGGCTAGTTTTAGTTCCAGTTCCAGGGTTTGAAAAGGTGAGTAGTCCTGGTTGTAGATTTTAGNTCTAAAAATTCAGAGCTTACACAAGACTCGCCGACTGCCGACCAGTGATGCAATGAGACGCATGTAACAAAATAAGCTCTACTTTGGTATCGTAAATCTGGCCGNACNCCGCAAAAGCCTTGGCCAAAACGTCTTCCAAAAATTNACTGATTTCGAACTAACACCAGCCGTCCTTTGTGAACATCGTCAGACGTCTTGGGATCGCCTTTCTTCTTGAACTCAATAACTAAAAGCAAACAAGAACTAAGACCAAGCACACACAGTATGAGCTCGAAATGCCGTTTTGCTTATCTTGTATGGATGTGGCTATTTTGNAAATGTCACCAATTACGGTATACTGCCTGAGCAGCAATAAATCNNAAACTATAATGAANTGAGAGACAAGGCGCTAATTTTCGTTTCTATATTTCTATAACGTTGAATTGCATAAAATCTNGGNGCAGTTTCATGCTATCTGGAACAATGAGTANGGCTTGGCAAAATCGATTACCTGAGTGATTCTATTGTGAATCACGTATTAAGCTTCGAGTCGAGTTAAGTATTNGAGTATCACTCATTATGACTTCACAACAGAATGTACCTTTTATGCGACCACAAATAATATAATGCCGGTTATCGGTCACATTGAAGATACTTTGGAATTTTTTCGCCCATACCGATTCCATTGGAATTTTTGGCAATGTTGTCCGAAGATCATGACTTTGGAAACGTGTTATTTCAGGTAACATTCGTAGCTTTGTACTATGTCACGTATGCTGCGACATGGCCAATCAAGTTTCCAAGGCTTCCTCAGTGGAAATAGATTAACTTCAATAAATAAATTAACTTTCAAATGCGAGGAGCGTATGCTACCAGTACTCGAAAAAAATCGTATTTTACTACTCAACTAGAATCACTGTACCCAGCCATAATAATGCATATAAAAATTGTGAGAGATGTATAGAGCAGACAACAAGATGAATAAAAAGGGCAACACAATTACTTCCACCGCAACCAAAACATAGTGTAAGGTAGAGCTAGGATTGCATTGACTCAACTTGAGTCGGACTCGAGTCATTATCTTGGTTATAGAAAATGACTCGACCCGTACTCGGGTCATTGTGCATTCCTCGGCCAATTCATAAGACTGGTGTATTAGTACCGATACTTGGAAAACAGGCAGAGAAACTGTGTTTATCTGTATTTATAAACATGCTAAAAGAGTGAGAAGAATGACTAGTGGTGGGTAGTGGCGAGGAAACGTAAATATTCGGATCTGAAATGATTGGTTTGTCAAAAAATATAATTCATAATGAACTCATTTTTCACCTCATATTTCATTTGGACATTGATGTTTGTCAGATCCCGACCGATCGATTGAGATTGTCGTGCAAACGTCTTTTACGAAAGAAATTCTGTAGCACCAGAGGAACAGCCATTCAAATGAGATGTTATGTATGATGATCTTGTGATTGCAATCAACTGTAATATAATCAGAAGTGATTGTATAAAGTAAAATCAACAAATCTATCTATAGATAGAAATCACAGTAGGCCCACCCGGCTATATTGATCTATTTCCTATGGTTTACAGGCACAAATGGTCAAGATGTACTCGGTTTTACTCAGGTAGCAGTAACGTCATACATTTCTACTCATGCACAATTCTAATTAGAGTATGTTAGTTAGAAGGTAAATGCCGGTTTTGCTCAGAAACTGAAAGCTGTTCATGTAGTTTAAGTAGACCAAAATCATAACCACTCCAATAATTACTGCTGGTATGCGAAACCTATTTTGGATTATATTACTGTAAAAAATTAAAATGACTTCATTACTGACCACCACTGCTTGCATAGGACCATATCTAGTTTTCTAGTTTATTTCACGTCCAAACATAGCAGTGGTTGTAATGTTGAGTTTGCTTGAAGCGAGATGAAATATATTATGAATATCACCTGTTACATCGGCATGATCAGCACAACTGTAGTTGTCGGTTTGATCGCTAGCTGATGAAATATCCGGTAATGGTCAGGATCTAGTTCAACACACAATGGCAGGGGGCAGACTTGTACACCCTACTCATTTACCAAACCAGCNACTAGAACTACTGATTTTTCAAAACTAGCTACTAGAATTACACATTTCTAAAAATTCGCTACTAGAAAAAAAAAAAATAATTACTCAATTTTTTAAAAACTAGCAATACAAGCTGANACTGGAACCACACTCTTTTCATAATTCGTAACTAGAACTACTTAATTTTTCAAACTGGTAACTCGAATTACGGTACTCATTTTTTAAAAATAGAACGGGAACTACTTAATTTTCGAAACTAGTAACTGGAATTACTCATTTGTTTTCCAATTTGCCACTACAAATAGAAATATAATAACGGTACTCAATTTTTAAAAATTAGCAATTTGAGCTAAAACTGTAACCACGCTCTTTTCAGAATCCATAACTAGCACTGGAACCACTTACTTTTTAAAACAAGTAACTAAAATTACTCATTTTTAATAAATCTAAATCAATACACGACATTACTTCTACTTGTTTATCTAAGGGATGTGGCCTGCAGCTATCACAATACTATGTCCAAGTGAAGCACTTTGTCTACGAGAGAAGTGAAAGATATATCAATGTATTCAACCAGCCTTAGAGTCAAACAATATCTCACTAGAATGTTGTTCAAGGATATTGTTTCAAGAATGGTGTCTATTGGTGTTGCCATCGTTCATTATCAGTTAATCAAACAGATGATTTTGAAAATATCAAAAAATGTTACTGGCAAAGAAATACTAAAAAGCCTGTAGCATTCTCTGAATGTTAGCATGTTGATGAATATGTTGCGTATTGACGTGAGATTGCGAGCTGCACAGTCAGACTCTCTAGTGATCTCATGGTGGTGTGAGGCAGGGTTGAGATCAAGTAACTAGGCTCCGAGTCACAATCTCCATCTATAGTTTTGACTCGAGTCAAGTCGATTTATTTTCACTTCACTACCGAGACAAGTCTGAGTCCGAGTCAGTAAGCAGAAGGTCGAGTTCGAGTCATAGTGCGCAGAATGACTTATGCATCAAGCATCAGTGTTTAAAACAAAACCGTTAAAACATGATCATCACACAAAATACACGACTGTATATCAGTGCGACTTCTGTTGTATAAGTCGGATGTGTGTTTACTTCTCGTGAAACTCAAGACTGGCTCAAACTTGGACAACTAGATAATTGTAGGTATCCAATTACACAAATTAGAGGAAATTACGGCAATCTAATTATAACATACTTTGAAGTGTTCCTTTGCTGTAATTTTAATTCTAATCCAGTTAGTGGAATGTTTCTAACCTCTAGTTTGAATTCTAATCAAATTTCTGATTTTCCCAAAAACGCTACAAGGGAACTGTATCGTGCAAATCGAGTCAAGCTTGCTGTACAGACCGTTGTCGTTCTCATGCTTATGAGACTGAGGTCTGATTTACTATGAACTGAACTTCATTCCATGTCCAAGTTTTCGCGAATTAACTGATTCTAATTCCAATATAACTTTTGAAATTTGTGTAGATTTAACTCTGATTCTAATCTTAATTTGAAAAAGTCTAGTAATAATTATAATTCTATATCTAATATAGTTTGTAAATAAACTGTGGCTTTTAGCCATCATTCATTTCCAATCTAATTTTGAGAAGTTGAAAATGATATAGTGGTTCAAATCTGGCTCATAGAACCCCTGGAGTTATCGTGTGAAATCCCGGTTAGGAATCATTGCTTCAAGATAGCTTAATTGGAAAGTACGTTGATAGCTGTGATTCTGACATACCTACAACTTTTTGACACATCTAGGAAGATTGTGAGCACAAAGTCGAGTTGTACGTTGCCGTTTTTCAGTTTGGCCGCGCTTTGTATTTTCAGTCTTCACTGGTTTCTTCCATTCGGTTGCTTCGAGACCTTCAGCGCTTTGCGTTCCTACACAAAAAATTACATCTGGTCATGTAGTCAGCATCGCACTTTTCTACTAGTGGTAACCATAGATGGTTATACTTTTCAAGTAGCTTCACGCAGGGTTGTTGACTCGACTTGAGTAATTTCTGGAAATGATTGACTCGAGTCAATTTTTGTATTGACTCGGCTTGAACTCGAGTCATTGCGTATGACTCTAACCATGTCACAAGACTCAAGACTGGGACGGCCAAGACAGGCATTTCATTGTAACTTCGAAATATAGTGAAGTCACCGCATCATTGGTATGTCTTCCATTAGTCCTGATACTTGGAAAATACGGCCAGGAACTGTTAGGAGTGAGGAAAAGTATGATATTCTATAACACTCGAGTAGAAGCGAAAAAAGTGGGTTGAATCGGATTGAACTCAAAACTGGACAGTGAACACAATTACTGTGTTTCCATGCAGTGCCGACGAACGGCCAAAAGGCCATATGACGCATGCATTGTACATGTCGGTCGTGTTTCCATGACCCGGCCTATTCCAACACTGTCTTGGCCGAACAAGACTGACATGTACGTTTTTATCTCACTTATTCACTATTAATTTCACCACATCACATGATTGCGATGAGATGACTCGATAGGAAGGAGCCGATACGACTAGAATCGACCATTCAATCAAACCACCCACTTTGACCTGGCACGTGCAGGTAGGCTGAAATTAAACATATAAAAATGGTCCCGGGAATGAATTTTTTGGGTTGCGACGCCTTGCATTTCAAGCTCGAAAGCCCGTCTTTTTGAAATGCCGATTCTATCTCCTATATTACTTAGCTCATTTGCAATTCAGTAGTTTGTATCACAGTATTATCAGTTGTTAGTTCGTTGTGTTTGAGTTAGTACGGCATCAGATTTTCGAAGGTCGTTAGTTTTAGATCAGAGGTTCTAAAACTGGGGGCGTGAAACCATCTGAAGTGAGGCGCGAAGCTGTGTTCAGATAAAAAAAAATCGCGCTTTGCGCAGTTTACCTCCAATTCCATATTAGAGGATTCTCACATCAACAGTCATAACGAGGGCGATTTTTGTTACATTGCAAAAAATGTCACAATTTGTTTACAAAGTTTATAACTTTTTGCAACCTGCATTTCGTTCATATTGTAGATTTCGCACTGTCAGTAAACATTTCATTTGACATTTTACCGCTTGTAGCCTACTTTATAGGTCTACCGTTGTAGAAGGCCCATTGTCTAGTCATTGTGTGAATAATAAACATTCAATTGAAACAAATGGGTCGACATGATGTTATGCTCAACGTACCGCAATATCCCAACTGAAGCAAGACTGTGTGGGCATTTTATGGTTCTTATATCAAGAAGGGTTGTACTACTACACATTTTAATTATTTCTACAATAATGCGTAATGTAACTATTGTAAGTCTTCATAGGGCCGGATTTCGATCAAATGAGTTTTTCATGTTAAAATTTGTGAGTTATTGAGGCGGAAAAGTATTTTCAGGCCAAACTACTCGGTCATGACAGACAGTTCCAACCATAAGTAAAGATAAGTAGTAGCCCACAATTCTAACGTTATAATTTGCATATGTTACGTCGAATTTGATCAAAATTAATATTTTTAGGTGAAAAAATATCGAAATCTTTCATTTTTAGGTACAAAAAATCAACCTAGTCAAAACCATCCGTGTCATCAAACTCTTCGTTGGGATCGCCAGCATTCAGATTGCATTTGTAGTATGACGATAAGGGGGGCGTGTCAAAAAAACTTTAGGAACAGCCGTTCTAGATCTAATTGAAGCTGCAAATTTTGCGAAACGAGTACAGATTTTGGAAATCCAGTAGTTTGTTAAAGTCTGGNNACGGCGNCGGAATAGTGATTTGAAATTACGTTAGANATGNACGAGTNNACCAACGTNTTNCTTNNCATTCAGTGAGTCGATACAATTNGCCACTTTGTTNGAAGGCGAGGTCTTGAATTGGACGAGAGCATGTCCAATGTCGATGGTGGAATCGATGNCGATCTGAATAGAAGATGTCAAAAATGTGATAGCAACGTATTGAAATTCATGAATACGTGTCAAAAAATCATGTAGAATAGTACATGTATCTGAGATCTGATGACCATACGTACAACACAGTTGATATCAAAAAAGAATCATCAAGTTTCTCGTTAAATTCAGCTTTTTGATATTTGCTTTCGACTACCCCACACTTGCAACAAACAAATTTTGAGTTCATTTTGATGTTAGGATGACTGTTATGGAGCAGTGGTTGGCAAACTCTGGGGTCATAATCCCAAGCTGGGTCGTCGTACATTTTCCCGGCGTCGCCATGACTCAACATATCTATCACTGTTTCAATTCAATAGTGAAAATCGCCTAATAGTTTAATGTTCTTGTTCTATACTTAGTTTAGTTACAGTAAGTAGGCCTGCGGTACTAGCTCTCAACAGCTCTCAACAGACGATGTTCAGTCAAGTGGATTTCTGTCTGAAGCAATCTTAAAATGGCCTTCACTTTATCATATTTGTCAGTTGGTCAGACTGATTCTGAAATGCCAACTGTTGAATATTGAGGCAAATCTATCCATAGCGGCAAGTCTCAAGCTGTGATATACAAGCTTGTTAGTGAAAGCACAGCCTGTCGTAGTGGCCTGGCGGACGATGTTGAGATGACTCGAGTCATGACTTGAGTCGAGTCATACTTGAGTCACCTTTTTCGTACGACTTGACTCACTTTGCAAAAATGACTTGACTTGACTCGGCGCTTAAGAAATGCGAATTGACTCGTGACTCGAAGCAAAATTGACGAGTCAATTTCAAGTCATCAAGAAATCGATGTCGCTAAAAATCACTGTATACTAAAAAAATGTTTCTGATCGTTCTCGCTACGCTTCATTCAATGATTTTGCGTCTTATAGTAAGCCCATTATTCTATTACAAATACATTGACCGCTTACCGCCTTACAGCGTACGTTGTCTGGTCGCAGTAGTAAAGTAATATAATAACAAGGTATCTATCTCTGTTCTATAGACTGGTCATCGGTGCTAGGTGATCACCTTAACCAAATCTCTTGTATGATCTAATATTCTAAATTGAATTCGAATATAGTTCACAAGTTTATATTACTAGTCAGGCATTGGCGTAGGCTAACTTTGTATTTCATGGATATGTTATTAGGTAATGTATCATATCAATTCGTTTCCGCTACCAGTATCTCTGGTTTTGTGTTCTATTCTCTATTTTGGCTGATAAATTAGAGACTGCGAATATAGAACAGTTACCTATTTTACCGGTACTGTGCATTCGGGAGCTATACAACGCATTTTTCAATGTATATTTATCTCTATATATTCATCCCTCGATTTAAAATAAATGGCGACTCAATCTGAATTTCGAACAGCTAGCAAAATGCAATGTGATGCCTTGTACTTCGAAAAGACAACTTGACTTGATTTGTGACTCAACTCGTGACTTGACTTGACTCGAGCCAAAATGCGCAATGAATCGAGATGACTTGTGACTCGGTTGTGACTCGATCCCAACACTGCTGGCGGAAGAGACCGACATGACATATTTTGCATCATTCACCAATGACTCAGCAACTACATGATTCTACAATAGAGTAGTGCAAGACACATATGGATAGCTTCTCGCAGCATAGAGGCAACTAGAGTGGAACATGGCGGTATTGAATAATCCATTATTTGCAGTCCCATTATGGTAGTTTACTGAAGAAAATGGCTGCAACCTAAAATTTCATCACAATTTTATGTTTAATTTGATACAACATCATTTTAGAGCGCATGACCCTTGAAAAGAATTTTTGGAATATTTTTGTACGACAACATTTCTCAATAACTGTTGCTTCAGCAATACTTGAAAAACATTTTTTGCGTATTGGTAAACAAAATGAGGTCGCATGTAAATGCTGATTTTGTTTTCGTTTTAATTGGGGTAGCCTATTAAGAATCTGCCGACTGATGGTCTAGAGTAGGCCAGCCACACAATACTGACGATTTTTTTTTTTGCGGAAAAACTGCTAATAAACCAATGATATTGGACCGCACATACCTGGTCGTAAGAGATCTTCCCTGCCGAGGTAAAATTCCTCTTGCCATCTTCCTCCTTGTTTTACTTCTTCTGTTGATTTATCATCCTTTCACGTCTGCTCACAGCTTGATTAACTCGAATCTCATTACCATACAAGTTGTTACCCTGCAATGGTAGCCACAAAGTCACAAATCCATTTACAGACAGACTTGTACAATGGGGGTGTTAAAAAAACGAACATTTTTCAAATTTCGTCGGCTTCATTGTCAAATCGTCAGGTTATATTTAATAAAACGTTACACACCAAATTTGACTCAATTCCAACCAGCAGATGCCGAGGTCATTCAAATTGAAATTATGCTCATCTTTACATAATAGTAGTCACGGACACGAATTTCGTCACACCGACATGACCAAAAATCGCGTTCCAGGTATGTCTGAAGAGGCACGGATGTCTTTTCCACTTGTTTTGATCTTGACAAGGGCCTATGGTGGAGTGTGGATGAAGACATCGCCAGTAGACGAATAAAAGATATGACACGGATTAGCTGGAAGTTAGTCCAACTTCATTGAAATAGACACGTTGAAACGATGGTGAGATAATTTTCAAATAGAGTAGGACTACTTTGTGCGCTGAAATTAAATGACCCGACGATTTGACAACCAAGTCGATTAAATTTGG
>KE605402.1:0-17687 GCA_000444245.1 Botryllus schlosseri
TAACGCCTACCATAGTGCTTGGATGGCCAGGTCTTAAGAACTGTTCTGCACTCCTATCCAAAATACAGCGTATTTTCCGCGAGTGAAAAACGCTTGCTGGCATAAATAGTTTTTCAGAGATGACACACAAAGGTCCCGGAGGCTCCAGTTTGTCGAAAGGGTGAAAAATCCACATGCTCGTGTTGAGGCTTGTGCCAGATGTCTTGGAAAATACGCTCCAATACCGTCAAGGAGAGTAGGCATATTAGAGCTCGCTACCTTATGATATGTTGCTTCAACTTGAGTTCTGTCTTTTTTTCGATGCCCCATTTTCTGTCTCGCGAGTATATGAGAAGATCAAATAAAGTCATGATACTGTTTTATCGACTCTTTAGTTCCATCTAACTTGTATATTAATAACAGTTTATTAACATTGAAGCAGATTTTTAGACTACCACCAAAATCTGAATTTTTGGGGCATCTCGCAACCCGAGCCCCACCCACGAAAAGGAATTCATTTTTANTATTANAGTNGTNTGCTACGATTTTACGNNCATGTATGACATACAGAACGCGCACACCACAATTCTACCCAACACAGCTCTATAAAATNTGTCTGACGCNCGTGATTTCAAATTAGGGTGAAGTAAATTCCTCTGCGTGTAACAGTCGTACTACTGTCTACTTAGATTGCAAGAACGGGACTATTCCGTGCCGACAACGGAATATATCTATATCGAAAGGTTTGGCCATCCAGTGACGGTCATTTTGTTGCGAAGGGACCGCATTTTATCAGCGGTTGGTTAGCCAAAACATTACGTCTTCATGTGCCCCGACGCAGAAGGGGTTGGCCTCGGAATGAATGAGTCGCATAGGCCTGAACTCTCTCCTTGCACACCTCTACACTAGTTCATCCCAACAGTCTTCATCCATGCTTTCCAGAAAAAAACATTCGGACAAATCTTATCATGAATTCAAACCAAAGGTCGGCTGATGCTCATGATCAAGCCATATTTTGAGCGTGTCTCGTTTATTGACTACAGTAGCCAACACAGTGACCTTGGATATGTAAAAACTATCGCCGGATTTTTGCAAAAATATGCACAAATATTACATACCTATTAACAGATAGCTCTCGCACCGCGTCGACGCAAAATTATACCCATGTGGTCCATACTTTAATAACCCCTGAAGGGGTAAAAATTTGCGTTACAGTAACATGCAAATGTGAGTCTGTAATGATGGTATTTACTACTATCCTCGTGCATCGCGCTAATCGAACAGTTATTACGAAAATATGACGATTGTTTAGCAAAAGAAAGCAGAAAGTCATTTTGACGTCATTTTTACAGCCTGTGACATAGGCTCAGACGGGATGATATACTGTATGTCTACTACAACACCAGCTTCCAAACCAGGCTTTTGATTACGTAATAATTATAGTGCGAAAATATTAATTCACTACGGCTTCTGAGAGCTACGATTAGTGGTGCGTCAAGTTAAACATGTTTTTACAATTACGTCTCAACTACAACAGTTACACTGCCCTTGAATTTCCTATTACGTGTATTTGAATTATTCCACGTCAGAAAAATTAACAATTATTCACGATTTTCATTCGCACTATAATCCGGATTTTTCATTCGCACCATTCGCACCACCCTCGTCATTCGCACTGCATTTTTTTCATTCGCACCAGTGCGAACCGTCACACAGGTTGAAAAGCACTGATCTAGACTATAGACCTTTTTGCTGAAATATCTTCAGCATTGTGTTACTTCAAAAAAACGAAGGGTGTTTGATACTTTCAAATTACGTACAGTAACTGTTACGGATTTCAGTTTCGCACCACAATCCTGAAGGGATCAGAATGCACAATCCGGCACCAATTCGAATTCGTATTAATATTCGAAATTTCACTTCAAAATCCTATAGTACTGTTTCGCAAGTATCGTAAATTAGAAAGAGAACAGAATCGTCCCGACAAATTAATTTTTCATTCCAACTTTAAATTCACATTGTGGCGATTACACAGCGTTTCGCCTTAGTTATCGCCCTTCAATAATATCAGCGAACTCGCGCGTCTTAACACGAATCGGGACAAAAAAGGCAATAATTTACTAAAACATTGTAACTTGTAACCCAATACACTTTCAATCTATTACTTGACATATCGTTGTTGTCCCATTCAAAAAATAATCCGACGGGCACGATGCGATGCACACGCCCGATGCTGTCGAGTCGTGTTTACAGGATATACATTCCATAGCGGTGGCACCGCAGCACCCGTCGCACTCAGCATGACACTGATTTTGCGGGTAAGCTATTAAACGCAAAGTAATATCTGCAAGTTGTAAATACCGAAATGAAAATTTTTCTCTCACCTTCGCAAGCGTCGAGCGAAAAGTTGGGCTGCGGGTGGTCTATCGTACCGTAAAATATCAGCTGCCAACTCACAAGGAAATTACTGGCGGACAGATCCCGGCCACTGCAAAGGGAAGTGAGATTTTGTGAATGCGAGTAGGGTGAAAAGAAGGTGCATGCACTTACGGATGCCGATACTTCGGTCGGTAGGGGTCATCTTCGATTTTCAAGCGCCAAAGTCCTAGTGGGCTCTCGCCCCAGTGATGGGTGGTCATGAAATCCCAATTTTCGAACCCCTCCCTAGACTTGTCGCCAGATCTGTAAAGGTGCAGGGTAAGATTGGCATCACCGAGGGCTCCCCCAAAATGAGAATAGGGCAATATTTTCAATACTGAACAATGAACATATATCTTGATCAAAGTACATCGTCATTATCGTAGACTATATACGATATTTCTCCCGATTCAAGTCCACACAGGAAGCATGAAGGTTTGCAATTGGAACAATTACAATTATTCATGTTCATTGTTATGGGCACATCACATATGATGCAGTCACCAGTCATACACTATAAAATGTGAAAGGTTACAGAATTAAAAAGTTGCAACATTGATATATTAGCGACTGCGAGCGATGATTGGGGCAAGTTTTTATTGCACTAAAATTGCGAGAATGTTGCACTTAATTTTAACAAAAGTTTCAGTAAAAAGTTACATTTATAATTTTTGTTGAATTATAAGGGCATGAAATACTCGAAATAAAAGGTTCCGTTGTATAACCTAGTTCGTGCCTTGCTGTCAGATTTGTTACTTTGGCATTCAACTGGCGGTCTGGCGACGGGCGAAACCGCCAAAATCTACCTTTTTTCGGTACACAGCAAGAAAATTACGCGATGAGGGAATAATTTCCCCCAAAAAGCCAAACAGCATAGCGATAGCCCTCTCCCCCTAAAACAAGTAAAATAACCCACCCACCCCCTAGGTCTGCAAAGTTGACGTAAGGTATTGCAGAAAAACCCACTCTTAGCGACTTTAACAAAATCAATAGCCTGAATAGGGTGACCCAGTGAAAGTGTAATTTTCGACGGTCTCGCCTGGGCCACGTGAAATGGGAAACTATCTCAAATTTAAACGACAGAATTAATATAGCGATCTATATACATATTGTTCTGGCACGGTCGTGCTTGGCAGGGGTGGTTGAACTTCTTGCTTGCAAGCCATTGTGTCATAGATAACATTCAGATGCACCTAACCCATCATATATAGCTCATTGTTATGCAAATCAAAGATCATAGAACCATACTATAAATAGATTATAGCATGTTTTTACATCCTTCCCTTTTATTTTCACGCAATATTTGATAAAAATTGAAGTAAAACTTGCCATGAAAATTTGCACTATAAAATCCCTCCAAACAGCTCAAAACATCATAGTACATAGATTCTGAGTATATAGAAAGCTGTAAGAAGGTGTAAAAAAAAGTAGCAAAACTTTCAAAATCTTGCCCTAGTGATCATGATCATTGTTCGCCTGGTCCAGGTAATTGCAGACAGGCCTACGTAAGTACCAAGTTTCGAGTGTCGATAGTCAATATTGTTATGATACTGCCTTCCTATATACGTATATAACAACATAAAGCAAAATTGCCTTGACATGACACCCCTACTACACTGCCTAATAATAATGATAAATAATTTCCAATTTAGTTTAATTGACCGTATCAACCGCTACCGTCCTGTCAGATTGAATTTATTTATAATAATACTTAATAACACTGGTCAACAAAATTTAAAAAAAAATTGGCAGAACATCTGAGAAATGTTTCTGGGGTTTTCGAGGTTGCTGATTACGAATATCACATTATTAGTGTCATGACTCGAGTCATCCCAACACTGATGCCTTGGAATGCGGCCAGACTATGTGAGTAGTCGAAATGCGGCCGTGAATGGCAAAACGGTTGTCAACCCCTGATCTAGGTAAATCTTATATACATTACTGGAGTTTATTTATGTATTTTGATTTAAAAGAGTCTTCTGGGTGTAAACATGACAAGTAGATTGAATATCTAAACTTTATATAGTATGACAGAGCCGATCTTCTATCTAGCCATTACAGCGAAAATGGATGATTCTGGTCAAAACCTCCCAATGGGTTATCTCCAAAACAAGAGATAAATTGAAAAAACGAATATCATATTCTGAATAAGTGCTCTTCAAAACCCCCAAAACCACTCTTACTTTGCCTGATTTTAAAATATGTGTTGACCAGTGTAATTTGAAATCGAACAACTCCGGAATTCTATGGCTACCTCACAAGTAAGCGGGGATCGGCCTTTAATTGCAACTTCACCGGTGTGATTTAACAAGGTAACACACGCGGTTGTTTTCATAGAGAAGTCGTCCACAGCCACGCCGATCCATTCGGAATAGGGCAATTTTTTGACGTTGCACCAAAAGTCAACATTTTGTCAAAATTGTATCGTTAGGTCAAAAAATTGTCAAAATTGCTATAACGTCCACATTTTTTGAAACCTGCATTTCTCTGTATCGTAGATGTTTGCGCTATCGGTGAACTTATCATTTGACATTTGACATCTTGTAGCCTTCTTCATAGGCCTGTCGTTGTAGACGGCTCAATTGTCTGCTCATTGTGAATCATATGCGGTCAAAGGAAACAATTAGGTTCCCATGGCGTTAAGTTCAATGTATCGCAATATCCTAACTGAAGCAAAGCCGGCGTGGACATTGGATCTTATATCAATCGCACGATGAAAAATTGTGATGTAGACCAGAGCTCTTCAACCGGGTGTATCGTGCACCCTAGGCCTAGGCAAGGAAAGGGCGTAGTTTATTTTTTTCCTTGCTGTTTTTTTTTGCGGCATATACACCGAGTCATGATTAGTGCTGGGCAGAATCGAGTATCTGAGTGATTCGATTCCGAATCACGTAATATGCTTCGAGTCGAGTCGAGTCATCGAGTATCACTCATTATGACGTCATGACAGAATTTAATATGTAAAAGTTCAAATGTGTACCTTTTATGCGACCACAAATAATAAAATGCCTGTTATCCATCACATTAAAGATACTTTGGTAGTTTTTCGACCATACCGATTTCATTGCACTTGGCGACAACGTTGTGGGATGATCATGACTTCGGAAATGTGCTATTTCCAGCAACGTTCGTAGCTTTGTACTATATGTTCGTATGCTACGGTAGGGCCAATCAAGGTTTCAAGGCTTCAACAGTGAAAATTAGTATCGATACTATAATTCTCGTTAATGAATTAACGTTCAGAGGCGAGGAGCGTTTAATTTCAGTACTCAAAAAAATCGTATTTTACTACTCGACTCGAATCATCAAAATTAATAATCGATTCAGATTCGAATACTCGCATCATTGTGCCCAGCCCTACTCAGGATACACATACGCACGATCTGTGCATATGCATATCATGAGTGCATGATGTGCATATGCCGCTGGACAAGGAAGTGCAGATATAGCCTTTAGGGCTTTCTAAGTCATGCACCACCCCTCCATGCTATCCCAGTAATGCATGAGCGCCAAGCAGGGAAGTCATGGATACAAGTGTTACTAATCAGGTCTTTGGTCTGACCCGGCCGGGGATCAAACCCACGACCTACCGATCAAGAAGCCGGACGCTTCACCATTACGCTATCTTGTCGGCATTACGCTATCTTGTCGTGTACCAAAATTTTGAAAAAGTGTACCACTCAGATGGGGTGTTCAGGGGTGTACCAGATCCGCATTAAAATGGACCGATGACTAGTTAAGGCTATCACAATAAACAGACAAGTTTATGCTTTAGAACAGACATGGGCAAAGTGCGGCCCGAGAAGCTATTCTGTGCGGCCCGCCAAAGGTTGCTTGAAATTCAAAACATAAAAATTGCTTTTTGAAAATGACTAAAACCATAGGCTGTATCAAATGAACAGGAAATTCGTTTACTTTGAAGCCCGTTCATTAATATGCCACGATTACGCTGCCTACGTACCTGACATGCGTAATCCAGATTCAAAATAAAGGTAGTGCGGCAAAGTATGAGTAGCAATTGAAGCCACAAGAAATCATTCTTTCCGAATAGTTTAGTTCAAACCTTCCTTGTTGCCACTGGCAAATTACGCATTATACGGTATGTGTTTTGTTACGTGATATGTTTCCAAAGCCCTAATTCGTAAAACAAGTCAATCAGTGCTTGCGAGTATACTATGACTCATCATATCTATCATCCATAAAGGATTAACGGGCATGCTCAAAATAGAAAGACGAAAGCGGAAATTCAAAGAAGGTTTACGTTTAGAATACTAAATACGTTATTCTGGAATCAGGGATAAACCCATCCATTCAGTTTTTGCCGAGCATGTCGCCGAGCTTAAGGATTCTAATGAAAGTCGGTCTTATGACAAAAACACGAAGCACTCGGTCAAGGGAGGGCGAAGCTCAGAAAAACTGCAAGCTTCGCTCAACATAAAGGCTATTTAAGCTGTACGTGTACCTGTACATGTACACTGCTCGGAAGGCAGTGACCAAGAAAATAAAGCTTTGTACTATTGCATATACATTTCAGTGCTGTGGTTCTCAAACTGGGATACGTGAAAGCATCAGAAAGGTGGCTCGAAGCCGAAGTTTATTTAAAAAACATTTCATGCTCCGCGCGATATACCCCCCGCTTATAGTTGTTGCTTTGGGTATATTGTCCGACTTTAGATATTTCACAATTCTCTCATCAACAGCCATAATCTTCCGTGCTATCAAACTGTCCGTTGGGATTGCTAGCATTCTGGTTGCACTTTTTATTATTTAGTGATATCATGATAAGAGCGCGCGAAATTGCTCACTATCATAAAGGGAGGCGTGCCAAAAAAAGTTTGAGAACCACTGTTTTAGAGTCATAATAGAAGAACGTGGATATGGGTTTTAAGATAGCTAAAATGTATCATGTTTAACATTGTTTCGAATCATGACAGCAAGTAGGGTGTATCTATTTTATTAACCGTCAATTTCTCATTACCTTATATCTAGGGCTGGGCAAATTCGAGTACCAGAGTGATTCGATTCTGAATCACGTATTATGCTTCGAGTCGAGTCGAGTAATCGAGTATCACTCATTATGACGTCAAAGCAGAATACAATATGTCCAAGTTCAAATATGTACATTTTATGCCACCACAAAGACTAAAATGCCTGTTATGCATTACATTAAAGATACTTTGGTATTTTTTCGACCATCCCGATTTCGTTGCACTTCGTGACAATGTTGTGGGATGATCATCATTTCGTAAATGTGTTATTTCCAGTAACGTTCGTGGCTTTGTACAATATGTTTCGTAAGCTGCGATAGGCCAATCAAGGTTTCAAGGCCTCCACAGTGGCAAATAGTACCTAAACCACAATTCTCGTTGATAAATTAACTAGCAATGGCGAGGAACGTATAATTTCAGTACTCGAAAAAATCGTCTTTTACTACTCGACTCGAATCATTAAAATTAATACTCGATTCAGATTCGAGTACTCGAATCATTGTGCCCAGCCCTACTCATATCAACACATTCACTGAGCAGCATTTATTAAGAATGTAATTTAGAAATTAAATTATAATACGTTGGAGAGTATAGCTAAAAATTTTCACGCGGCCCGCCAACGTATTTATTTTTCTCATTTGGCCCGCGGAGGAAAATAATTGTCCACCCCTGCTTTAGAACATATTGGCCGGGTGTGCAATATCGTACAATTTTCCTATCAGCTGTACGTAGCTTGTAACTTACATTCCTTTTGTGATATCATATGCAAATGTTTCCCCCATCATTTAAACGTGGGTAATGGACTAATTGGCTCCTTTTGGAGTACAACAGGATGGACTTGAAATATGCTCCGCTTGCGATATCTGTCTACAATGAATTTTGAGGAAACCATGCATCGTGACAGCTCATAAATATTAAATTGGTACTTTCTGCGAGGTGCTATTAAATAGCGCAGTGTAGGCTACATCATTGCATGGGCGTGGACAGGCTGTCTTAGGGGGTCGAGTTTGAGCACCACTGTGCTAAAAGGTGGCCCGGTAACCTCGAGTCCTGATTAGTATTTAGCATTTCAAACAAGTTGCAGCCTTGTTCATCATCATTTCCACAGGCCAGCGGTGGCCAATCTGCAGACGTATGGTCGCATGCAGCCGTTAAACAACAGTTATGCGGCGTGTGTTGGCGACCGTCAATATGCAGTTACAAATAACGAATTGGTTCCCAAATCGTCGATAGATTTATGACTTGAAAATTTTATTCGCGCTTTTTGCGATTCAGGGTGACTTAGATTTTTCGTTTTTGATATAATACTGTAATCTAAGCCCTACAGTACAAATGCGAACTGCAGAAAATGATGGGCCCTATTAAGAAATACCAAGTCGGGATCGTGAGCGTCTCACGAATGAAGAAATGACTACTTCTACTTGTAACTGAGTAGAAATGTGAGGCGTTACTTGTACTACTTGAGTAGCAACGCTGATAACTTCGACCGACTCTAGTTCATGGTAAAATATTACGGCGAATCAGAAACCACCAAAATGCCAAATTTACAGACACGCGGCGACATTTTGTCAAAATTAACTTTTTTAATGTCAAAAATGGCCAAATTTTCATTTTTAGGCATAATCTACCGTTTTAGGTCAAAAATAGCCCCTATTCATTATACAGGCGATTGCTCTTTGCGTCAGTCGGAGTGCCTAATTTTTTTGGTGATTTCTAATAAGTACATATACAAGGAAACATATGCAATATATTTATAACATGTTTATAGCATATTTATAGCGTATTTATAACATATATGACATATTTATGAGACAACAGAAAAACAACTTTCGAAAATACATGGCCCGGCAGGCTATAGAGTACACCATATCAGCATCTGATATCTACGCACTATACGAGCTCACCTTCTCTCGAGAATATTCGAAACTGTGCCATGTGGAGACCTCAGGAATATCCGTAGTGAACCCCTCGATAGGTGACGCAATGTCATTCTAAGAATGACGTGTTCCAAGTGGTTGACTTCGTTCGCAGTTCCATGACATCCTTGACTGTTCAACTCGACTCCAAAACTAGTTGTAATTGTTCTGTGGAGAAACGTACCCCACGCGAAGGTAAGGTTAAATATAACGCGGTATCAGCGTATGCTGGTGCTATACCTTCTGGTGGAATCAATTGGATTTTCGCACCGTGTCTGTTCCGGCACAGTTGTCCAGGTACGCGACACGTGAGTAAGCAGCAATGCGTCAATCAGGCCAAATCCAAAAACATGAGATACGTTGAAACCAGCGCCGTTGCTGACCCAGTCACCAGTTTGCAGGCCATTTGGATTTGATGTTCTCACGATAATATGCTGCACATCGCGCCACGTCAAATGCTCATTGGCTTCTAGCATCAGCGCTATTACTCCTGCAGCCATCGGTGCTGACGCGGAAGTGCCGGTATGTTGATATGTACATTGCCCGCGGAGATCAGTGGTTACCTGGACGTAATTACAATGGACATTGGACATATTGAAAGCACTGTGTGGCAATGTTATTTGTCACGCAAAGGTTTGTTTCTGAAAGCACATAACGTTGCGAGATGAGAAACCCAGGCAGACGTAGGCAATTAAGATTCCATAACAATCTGCCAAGCCTTCAATCATCACGAATAACCATTAACCAGTCGTGCAGTACGCGAAAACAACTTACAATCTTCCCTTCGTTTGTTTCGCCACTGCTGTAGGTCGTTGCCAAGGTCGACGCACAGCTTTCCAAATACCAAGGCCGATGCCCATTCTGGGAAACACTTTGAAACAAGAGCACGTGTTATAATTTACCCTTTACATTTCCACGGGTCCGTATATATGCATGTTGATTTCCAAGAACTTATGACGTTGACGTCCCTATAAGGAAAGCATCGTAGCTGGCGAGATGTACACTGGAATTCCGAAAAACAACGATGATGTATGTAGGGATTTGTTGAGAATGACAATGCATCAGAACAGAAATGTTCAAAAACAAGACCCTTGTTCAAAGAATATTTTTATTATTTTCTCGTTATTTCTATTCACAACGTCCTATGTTTAAAAATAACATCCAAAATGATAATATTTGGTTCACTTGTTGGCACGGGATAGAATGCCCGAACGTTCCGCTATTTTTGTTTTCAAGAAATATATTTGGTGTATTGAATACACTTGTATTCAAGAAATATTTACGCGACATAATCACTAATCACCATGTACGGCATAGACATAGCTGATTTGAACAGTAACTGCTTTGCTTTCACGCATTATCGTTAATGCTATCCATAAACAGGTCATCATGCATCATGACTGGATTTGCAAAATCGAGCATCGGCCTACTGTTGGTTGGTTGGTTTGTGGTATTCATGGTGTTTGTCGACTACTATGGTCATTTACACCAGGCCGATATTCTTTTTATTTTTCGTAACTGCCGACTTATAGCACGGCCCACCTCTAGGCTTTTGTAAGACACCGCTGACGCGGATGATGTGGCGAGGAGGAGCCTAGGTAAACCTCCAACACTTGGGTATCGGAATTCGGAAGTCGACCTCGGTCGGACTCGAACCCGCACCCATTGGTGTTGCAGCCGCGGATTATACCACTGCGCTATCTCGCCACTATCGGCCTACTGTGATATGGTATCTCCCTAATGTGCAGTAATGAATATTTTTCTTAGATCGCTGGTGCAACAGAAATTCGCCGATTCTAATTCCACCCTTTGGAATCGCAATCAGGTGCGCTTCATTGACTGTGTTATACCGGTCAAATTATTTATCGAATCTATCGGGTTATGGAAACACCGATTCGAGTTTAAGTACTCGAGGACTCGAGTATTCGGGAATTCTACTATTTGTCTGTCGTGGAAATCCGGAAACATCGTGTATTATAGCATACGAAGCAAGCGGTACAATGCTACGCATAATAGTGGAAATTCATTTGTTTGAAGATATGATTAATCCACAGCATTATCACAAAGTGCAATGAAATAGGTAAAGTAAAAAAATTACCAAATGATCTTTAATGCGTCATACGTATTTGAACTTTACACGTCGTTCACACTCGTACCACGCCACAATGAGTGATATGAATGCTCGACTCAATTTGAAGCCTACAACTTAATGTTACCATACGCCCTCCTTTATGAGGATTTGTCCATTTCGGAAAATTTAAAATGTCCTCCGATGTCGCCTAAATGCCCTCAATTTCGGCAATTCTTCCTCCTTTGCAGCTTTTACAGTTAGTGGCGTAGGAGCATGCTGCAGCGCATGGCTTTCGTTGAACATGCCACCCACATTTTGAAATAGTTTCAACCATTTTAATTATATTTACTGGAAATCTTGTGTTGACTAAAGAAAATGGTCATCACTTCGCCTCGACTCCCGGATAACCCACCTTTTTCAGTACTTCTGTAGTGTTGACTAAATAAAAAGTCATGCTATGCTAATGGGCATAGTCAAGTGAAAATCGGCATAAATGACGCGAAATAGGTAATGCGAACTTTCGAGCGGGTCATTACGGAGTCGACTCAGGGCGATGAACTTGTTTTAGTCAACACCACAGAAGTATAGCAAAAAAGCGGGTAATTCTGGAGTCGACTCAAAGTGGTGACCAATTTTAACTCAGGTACTCGTTTTGCCGAGCCCCCTACTTCTGACCAGTTAGTTCAATGTGTCGAAAACGAGACTAGTTGAAATTATTATAGGTATGTCACTTACAGCTGCTTGAATGTGACAAATTTGATCTTCGATTGCAATATTACCGATGTCGCCGCGGGGGCGAAAATCGCGCTTTAGTTTAAATGCAACTCGTGGCATATGAATGACTACCGGATGAAAACTAACGTGCAAGACGTGACGGAAAATATGTTTGCTATCTTCAAAGATACCGGTCTTAATGGAACGCTGACATATCGTGATAAAAGAATGTAATTTAAGGGTCGCCACCAACGAAATATTTACCTGCTGATTGCGATTGTATATATACTGTTGATATAGCCATCGCATGCACACGAGTCGTTGTGAAGACCGCCATTACCGGAGGCCCATACAAATATTGATCCTTTGCCGCCACGCCCTAGTCTTGCCCCTTCTTCGAAGGCTGCTTTGGCAAGCTCCCCTGGGCCTGTGTCAGTAACCGACGACGGTAAATCGTGGAAATCTCAGTTGATTCAGACTAATGACCTTCAACAGTTTTTCCGTCATCCTCCGGCCCCCAAGATGCACTATATACATCGATGTGTTCACGGTGATAACCCAGTGAGGTGGCTTCGACGGCATCGGTGACTTCACCATCAAGCATGCGAATGCCTGATTAGAGTTTGGTTACTTAAAGTGTCTGTCGCCAACAAATGTACCGTGAAAGAACAAGAGTATTTACCGCCTATCTTTGCCTCGTAAGCAGTCCCGACACTGCAGATGTTATTTCCAGACACGGCAGCAACCACGCCGGCGCATCTCGTGCCGTGTTTGTTCTCATTGGAGATGTCGTATTGCGGAGTCGGGTCATCGTCGTCGCCGTTGATGTCACGAGATGCGCGAGGATCCTGGAAACGGTGAAAAAAGCCATTCATCGATGGAAGCGACGAGGTAGTGTCGCCGGTCCTATTCTCACGAAATTATGTTGCAAGTCGGGATGGCTCTTCTCGATTCCATCGTCCAGGATAGTGATTACGACACCCTTGCCGGAATATCCCAACCGCCAAGCGTCAGATATTTTTCATGCTGGTAGGGCATTCGCTGTCGTTCACTCCCCCGCAGTGCTATTCGAATAGATGAAGATCACCACAGGAAATCCTCAAAGCTGAAGGCCGTATACACTGATTGTGCTGGGACTCCGGACGACAGTGCGTCCTCTTGAGTTAAGTAGGGTATTGCTATGTATAGTGTATATTCAATGATCGTTCAGTTGTGCTGCGCTCTGAAAATAAGTCGTAAAATGTGGGGACCTCGGAAATCAAAACCGCGATCTCCCTGCACTCGAAATAACATTTTATATCAATTAATTAGTGATGATGTCGTTAGCCAATTACTATCAGAGCTGTCGCGAACATACATACACATAATATCATGCGTAGTTGATCGCGCGAAATGTATTTAGAATTTTAATATATGGCCATGAAACCGCGCATAGTTCAACGCTGATGAGTGTATTGCTCTCGTGTTACCCGAGAGCTTATGTTATCCGTGAAGACGGAACATGCACACTGCACACTGCACACTGCACACTGCACACTGTGCAGTGCACAGTCACACATACACATAAAATCACGCATAGTGATTCGGTCAAATTTACGCAGAATTTTAAAGTTTAGAACGTTCATATTTCTAGGAAGCGTAAAGGGATTAATATTACCAAGTGGCATTCACGGAATTTAAACACTCAAAATCATATTCTGGAATAATTCATTAGTGATGATGCATTTATCCAAGCGCTACCACAGTCATCGCGAACATACATAGTCTTCAATACAAAAATCATACATAGTTGATCGCGCAAATCTACGCAGAATCTGAATGTTACAACGTCCTTATTTTCCGAAAACGTAGGCATTATAAGAATTATCATGCAACAAACCATGTACCACATCCATCTCCAAGCGGGGTCGTTCGGATTTACTAATGGTCCAGTGCGGTCTCGCGACAGAGTAGGGCGGCGATTTCTACGAACTCGTTTCAACGTCTTTAACCTTTCTGCCACCATAACCTGAATTAAAATAGTATCAATGGTTTTGGCACTGGGTAATTTCCATTCTTACGCCCTTACATGTCGGTCGTTTTCGAGTCTGGTCATTGAAAGGGGTAGATGAGCCGCACTGATCGAGCGTTTGGTTATCCGCTTGTCCTCAAACAGATACCACCCGTTCAAGGGTTTGATCTATTCAGATATAATACTGCTATTAAATGACGGTCGCGCCTCAAAAGATGTAAAGCCGCTTGTTTTGAAAATATGGTATTATAGCGTCGCGCATCATAATTACGGAAGGAATCTTTAAAGCGCCGCTTTGAGCGTGACATTTTTGTCATAATGTATTGGATGGCATTGACTTTCCAATATCCGGTCGCAATCCATCCTTTCATTATTTACGAAGTTCTTGACGTAGTGAAATACTCACTTGGCCCTTGAGACAAATCCGTATTTTGATGCAAGCGCTGCGGCAAGTTGGTGGTCGTTAGTATCCAAGTTCACTGCGATCTGATTTAGATACGTCACTGGTTTCTTGTAACTTTGATACACGTGTTGAACTAAATGTCTTGATGCGTCGTTTACTCTTTGGAGTTCAGTTGCGTGAACACCGACCGCCATAGAAACACAGCATGTTGTCAACACCATAATGAAGCCATAGTTCAGCCTGGTACATTTCAATCGTAAATAGGTCGACACTGACAGACAATTCTCGGTAGAAGGTCTGAAGTTTGGCAGGCGTGATAATCCGTTGTTTAGTCCACGCGGTTTTAGACATAGCTGATGTCTTCTTTTTTTTGATAATTCCATTGCGGATTATTAGTTCGACATTTGCAAACTTACATTCGGATGAACTGCGAAAATGGAGATATCGTAGGCCGCGCATAACGCTATATTGCTATAGGCTATATGGTAGGGTTACCATATTTCAGCAACCCAAATTCCGGACACTCTTTAGCGCCCACTAGTGGATTTCAAAATGAGTTATGACGTCACACTAGCAAACCTTTGCTCATAGACCAGAGGTGGTCACGATCCGGTTCAGGAGTATGTGGCTGTGTGTGTTTTATAATCGGGAACGAAAGCACATGTTTTCAGCTTCCTCCCGCCCACATAAACAATTATTCTGAGCCCACGCTATAGGGTAATCGATGCAACTTCTGGGTGGGGGTGCTTGCTACATCAATTTGGTTTTTATATGCATATCTGGTCGTTGAATTATTGGAATCAATGCTGTAAATAATATTCGTTGTTCCATATATTACTATATAGTAAGATACTACTCTCCACCCACGTGATCAGAGTTAGCGGTAGAGCTGGTGGCGGATAATGAATGAGTTCGAAAATACAGGGAGCGTAATTGCACATCGTTAAGTCATCAGCCTTATATGCCGGTGTGCACCACGGAGCTTTATAAACACCCCACATCCAGTGGTGTCCAACCTTTTATGGTCGCGACTCCATCTCCAATTTGAAAATGTTCCGTTGCCCAGATCAAAATTTGACGAGCTGATTACTAAAACAAGTCAGCTCAGACTTACTCGCGGGCTAATTTGGAAGCTGATTACGTTCAACATATTCTCAAACCCCAGAATAAAGGCAAACGACCCCCCTCCCGTTTGGAACCACTCTCTTTGAATTTGAATGAAGCATTTAAATCTCCTTAACGATCTCCAGGAATATACCGTTCTCCTATAATTGCGATTACAATTAGGCTTATTCCAGTAAATGAAGGTTGTTCATATTTATATTTTATTGCAGATTTTGAGAGGTGGTAGTCTCCATATCAAATTCAATAAATGTAATAGTAAATCGCGCACAGCGCGAAGAAAAATATTATGCATCAGCATAAATATTCCCTACAAAATACTGTTTTGATGCTGATTTACGAAAAAATTATGAGCCTACGTCAAGTCTTTAAAATTCCGGACATTTGGCATATTTTATAAATTCCTCTCGGACGCTAGTTTGAACAGTGAAATTCCGGACATGTCCGGGAAATTCCGGACGTATGGCAACCCTACTATATGGTTACATATAACAACACAAGACGACCAAACTAACCATATTCAGTTATCGTTTCCCGGTGGATGTCTTAATAATCCAGGATACTATGTAAAACTCTCTGGCTGCGTATCAAAGCGGTTATTACTAAAGCTTCTGGTTGTGTAAAAATTGTAATCGTTCTAAATTCTTCAGCGGTACGCTCTTTCGCCAATCAAACACGAAATAAAATGACAATTAAACGAGTTAAGAGTTTACGGTCCTTCGGTGGCTTTCCAAATGCAGATTGAATCGCTGGTCGCTGCTATGAGAGTCTCGTTCTCCTTCACTCAGTACGATCCAATCTATCTATCAAGTCATCATTGGCCTGGTCGCTCGAAAGGAAGTTTCCGTTTTCTGTTTTGAATCAAGTATATCCAGCATTGATGACAGCCTAATTGGCAAACGACAGATGATACCGTCATCGAAATACCTCTACATTCACTACGAAATTGTTCGTCTAAATAGCATTCTCAAACTTGCGCTTACCAAACCTAATGATCTGTCTCGCTTGCATCTCTCCCGGCCACAATCGATTTAGCGGCGGCCAAAGATTTCAACTTGATTATTAATTATTAGATGACGAAACCTTGTCATTGAATATACCAAATGTTTCAAATACCAAAACTGCTGGAAATCACCCGTTCCTACTAAAATGCTCGAATATTAATGAGTCAGGAAACCGGGCTCTACCTATCGATATTTACCAATCCGTAACACCCGTCGGTAACTTCGTGTCTCCGCCGAACTATGCACCAATTATAGTCACGGGGTTCATATTCCGATCATAAAAACCGTGAAAGTGTGAGTATGAGAAACTCCCGAACCGTGAAACGTAAAAGTGGTCGCAAATCTGCACGATTTGATATCAAATGTTAGTAGGGAAAACGCTATTTTTGTAATAGGAAAACGTTGGAAAGTGCACCACGGTATAGCGAAACAGACGCAGATTTTGTGGCAATGACTAAAACAGCGTAGCTTGGGAACGTAATTCTCTTGGACGAAACGTTGCAGATATCCACATCATTGCGATCAAGGTAACATAAGCAGTGATTGATCTCGCAATGACACTGGTTTACTTGCTGCTCAAGATCCCATAATTATAGGCGCTTCCTGACCCCTGAACCCTGACTTAGAAATGTCCTGAATATTCACGCGATATTTTATATTCTTACACATCGCTGTGTTACGAAGCTATTGCTGTCATCGTGACTTGACCTTTTGTATAGGTGCGCTCGATTGCCCGTGTTCCGCCCCCGATTGTAATTATAGCAGTAACGTGACGCACAGAAACGAACTACGCTACAATTTTCCAACCACGCTTTCGCACCACTACAAACTCTACAACCAGTAACTTAACTCCCTGAAAAACACGATCTTTACAAAAGATTGACGCAGTGGGATTATCTCCGCTCTTTCTCGACACCCTTTATCTGATGAGATCAAAGAAGCTGGCACGAGCCGCGTCACGCCCCACAGGGATCGGAACGCTTGGAAATAACTCTTCTCCAGTCGCATTCGGAAACATCAATATTGTTTTACGTAATAATCGACCCTTTTTGTACTCCGAT
>ATSW01004987.1:0-10707 GCA_000444245.1 Botryllus schlosseri
CGACTCGAGTCCGACTCGAGTCACGATTTTCTGATGACTCGACTTGACTCGAGTCATTTTTTCAAAATACGGAAATGACTCGACTCGACTCGAGTCAATCTGTGTATTGACTCGACTTGGACTCGAGTCATTGCGCATGACTCGAACCAAGTCATTGACTCGAGACTCAGACGGCCAAGAGCGACATTTCATTGTAATTCCGAAGCCAACACACTATTGAGATTTCGTCTGTTGGTACTGGCACTTGAAAATGCGACCAGAAACTGCTAAAAGTGAGGAAAATTGGTATATTATAAATACGAAACATTCGATATCACCAAACAGAGTTACAAAAAGTGGGTTTATCAAGACTTTAACTGGAAACTGAGCAGTCTTCACAATGACTTGGACTCGGACTCGAGTCATAATTCCATGACTCGGACTCGACCCTCTGCTCACTGACTTGGACTCGGACTTGACTCGGTGGTGAATTGAAATTACTCGACTCGACTTGACTCGAGTCAAAACTAAAAAAGTGAGTTTGACTTGTGACTCGATCCCTTGTGACTTGGTTACAACCCTGGGTCTTGCCCACCACTTACAAAGCGAGCGTTCCAAGCGGAAGAGTCATTGGGATAAGAAATGACCATCAGATTTAGCAACATATCCTACAACTAATATAAATGATTCCCAAGTGTGAAATAATATTGCTCGATGAGCACTTTAGAGTTCAGTTCGTTTCAAAAGACCACAAGACTGCGACGCAATGAAGCGCTCGAAATTCTAGTAAATAAACAGAGCTTTTGCCTTGAGTGTAAATCTGAACCAATCGACCTTAACGCTCTAGTATAGCTTCCACCGACAGTTCGACACATTCATTCGACTATCATGGGGATCACGGAAGGCCTGAACTACGACGAAGCTCTGACCGCTGCGGGTGGATGGGGCCGTTATCAGAAGCTTATTGTATTGATATCGTTTTTCTCGGCAGTTCCCAATGCCTACGTCGGCTTTCCGCTAGCCGTCAGCCAGGCAAAGGTTGAGCATCATTGCACGTATCCTTCAGAGTATTACAATTATACGACTGAGGTAAGGAATTGATTTGCTGTGAACAGTGACTTGATAAGGTTGTAGTCCAGGCCTGATATGGGAAAATGAAGTTTACTTGGCCTGCCGGATTCCCGAATCGACACATAAATCGCGTCGTAAATCGTATTTCATGTGAGCATTAAGTTCTAAGCATAGAGGCCAAATCAATAATACTACATGAATTTAATAATGTGATTTTCTTCGATAGCTGTTGAAGTCAATGAGCCATATATGGGCGATCAAAGTTGTTAATAAGTTGTTTGAACCCTGGCTGCATTTTGGACGTAGAAACCCATTGTAAGACTGCTTGTGAACATCAGTCAGATTGGAACGTAGCTTTGTCTTGGTAATGTTCATGGTAAAAATGTTTGTTGGCAAATGTATGTAGACCCGAACAAACCAAGTAGCTCCATGGTCATTTTTCTCAGCTTGGTAAACTTGGATTCATATGCTGGTGAGGCATACAATTTGTGAATGCTTTCAGATTGGAATTTCACTTTCAGGGTAGAGTCACGTTGCAGATTAATCAACTGCAGCCAAATGCAATCTATAGTCATTATAATCTCGCATGCTAAGCAAGTAGTGGGATATTGCTGCAGATTGTCTGCTGGAAGCTCAAAATACCGTCGCGGGCCATATGTTGCCTGCCCCGGTTGTATAGTCGATCCAGACATATACAGTTATTGTCTACAATGTTGTTTTACGTTTTCATTTCCACTGCTGGAGATGGTCCACTCTCTTACCCAACTGTTTGGATATCAATATTATGGATATTCAAACCAATAGCATGATGATAACTGTGCGTAAATTGTAGTTCAACACTTTCCTCAGAATGAAACAATCAGGCAGCAGATTATCGCGACGATAACACCGCTTGTACGTAACCAACGTCATCAAATGGTGAGAAGTTCCTGCAAGATATATCAACGAAACTACAGCGAATATCCCGTGGAAGATTGGCCTTTGGTTTTTCCACCTGCTAATGATTTACCGGTTGCCGATTGCCAATACGGAATTTCATTCTCACTTCCTCCTGCTGAAGAAAATGTCCGCATGAAGGTATGTGCTTTTTTGTAGGCCCTATATCAGAACGCAATACAAGAAAACGCATCGCCATATCAAGCATGCTGGACCTATGCTGTGGAACAGCATCTCGTCGGTTATCCGACAGTATTCGAGCATGCCCAATTGCCCATGTCCAGTGTCCATATTAAAATCGAAATACAGGCGATTTCTACTGATGAAATTTTGACTGCCAAGTCAAGCACGACTGTCACGAATGAATTGCGCCGTAGACCAACTCCCGCGAATTATTATCCTAAAACACATTCAACTCCCAAGAAACGAACACCCGATAGAGCTTTTATGATAACTCGTGCATGCCACTATTGAGATATAGATAAGACTTGTGACGTGTTTAATACCGTCGTATTTATAGAACATATGGGATTGTGTGAACGTGAGTTTCGCGTTCACAAACGAACCTTGTTAGGTACTGCACTGTCAACCTTTTTTTCATATATTACAATTTTACGCATTATTATAACATCATCGGATGAAATTCTTTACATTTTACCTTGGGGCCACTCTATGTATATGCGCTGGCACTGGCCGCGTGTTTAAGACCCCCGAATTAAAATTACATAATAATAGAAATGTTCAATCGCCGCCTTTAAGTGGCGGTACTAACGTGCATGAAGGCATCACGATGTAACTGACCCTACATCATAAAATTCTACTGGTTGCCATAAGGACTTGCTCAAATAGCTAGTTAGCAAACTACGGCCGATCGACTACTATTCCCCATGACAGACGAATAGTTTGTTGCGTCACCATGTTCCGAGTCACGTGTCCTTCTTGGAATTTAGTATCCATATCTTGAGAATCCAACATTCGGCGCAGGTCGCAGAAAATATTCTCGCGGGCCTCGTGTTTGAGACTCCTGAATCAGAGCAGCTATGGTCTTTCAATGATTGTGTGTTCTACTAATCCTCCATTGCTATATCACAAATAATTTGACTGTAAACGAAGTCTTTCATAGCAACCTAGAATTCAAAGTGCTTTATATCAGTGACTCCCAACCGCGGCCCCCCGCTAGCCAAAATATTAAGAAATGGAGTTATGTCAAAAATGTATATTCATAAAATACACTTGCTTGGCTTGGAGTCTGTGTAGTTTTTAATTAGGATTGCAGGAAAGTCGTGAGTAGACTGGTATCGTTATGTCACTGCTGTTTCAATGCTATGTGCCAGTACTTTCCAGTTAAACGAGCAGTACCTATAGATATATGTAAAGACAAGACCATAAGTGCCGCACGCCAAACCCGCCATGGGAGGGGGAACGTGCTCGAAAGGGGCTCAAAATTATTTCGTGAATAAGCATAAATAATAAAGTATTTTTAAAAAATTTAGGCATCTTTTTCATTTTTGTTTTGCTCTACGCGTGATTTCATGCTGCCATATATCTTGATTCTGGGTACTCATCCCCAAGAAAAAATGCGCAAGATTTATAGAAATGGGCATTGGGCATATCGGCGTTGGCCATTACTGCGCCAATACGCACCAAGACATATCACGTTTTAGGCCATGTAACATGCGACTCCAAGATTTGTGTCCGAACGATCGGCAGCGAGAAAACCTTGGCCGAACAGTACTGCCCTTATGCTGACAGAAAACTTCGTTATATATACAAAATACTGTCTTGGCAATCTGAACCTCACGAGGCAAATACCATCCCGCAGGGAAAAATTATACTTCAGTGAAGAAATACCAATTTGAAATCGTGTGCGTCTCTAAGTTTAGAAGCCTACGTTTGGTCGATTCTATCTTTTTTGATATAGCAGACAGGAGGTCACGAAATAACATGTTACGGAATCATAATAACGAGCCCTACAGTTTCCAAGACACCTCACTCAGCTCTACCGGTAAATCTGATTACGTGAGCAGCGAGGAGAAGAAATTGATAGCAATATACATGCAATTCCCGATCATGTTGACCGATTTTATCTTGAATTATCGAAAGTTTTCGCGCCTTGCGCTGGCTCACTTAAAAGTACAACTAGTTTCGTGGCAATAGCAAACAAGGTGATAGGGGTAGGTTTATCACCCTATGGGAGCCCAAGACCCAACTTTATTATTATTAATTTTTTGAAGGGGGGCTGACGAAGTGCTGTTCCGTTCCTTCCAACAGGTATATGCCCGAAGATGTTTAATTATTATTGGCCCTACCTTTTCAAACACACCTCATCGGCTCTACCTGTAAAACTGATTACATGAAAAGAGAGAGGATAAAAATTGATGGCAGTATATATGCAATTCCCGGTCATATTGACCGATTCAATCATAAATTACAGAAAATTTTCGCCCTTCGCGCATCTAGGCGATAAAACCTCACTTACTAAACCGCCCCGGAAGCAGCATAATTGGTACTCCAATAGCTCACGACGGAAGCGTCCGAATAATTAAATAGGTCTGGTTTTTATCGAAAGCTAGTGTCACACTGATTCCAAAAATACAAATTGAAATCTAGCCAGCGTAATAAAACTACTCCAAAATAGCCACCAAAGGTCGATTGCTCTGAACAATGGGAGCGCAGCAACACAATGATCATAACAATGGTCAATGCCGTCAACCGATTGATCGGAACAATGCCAATTTTCATATGTTGATGACTATTTTGAGTCGTTTCATTGCCCTGGCATTCGTGCGGCTCCGACCGTACTCTGAAATTCTAAATTTGGCCCTGGCACCGAAAAAGGTTGGGAACCACTGCTTTATATCATCAACCTCACATTCGGCAGTTCAGTTCATTTAACAAGTGACACGCTTCGTCTCGAGTCCACCAATGTCAACGTGCTCAGTGCTATTGACACTTGCTGCCCATCAAACTGTCATGTCGTAGTTGAGTGACTTTGCTGGCCATAACGATACCAATATCTTAGCCCATCAGTGGCTATCAACTAGGAGCGGTGTGAGCGTGATGTTCACGCTCGCATTTTGTGCGTGAGCCTCGGAAATTTAGAGGTTCACGTTCACAAACGAACCTTGTCAGGTTCTGCACTGCAGAGATGAACGTATTAGAAATCCAATCCAAATCCGAACCTTCGAATCCTAATCCTAGTCCTAATACAGAAATTTTGTATATTCCAATCCTAATCCTAATCTGATATAAACTTTGACTTCCTCTTAGAAAGCCTACATCTTATGCCTATTATTCTGCAAAAAGAAATAAAACGCACGAGTAGTGTCAAGATAAACCTCCAATACTTCGAGATATGGGAATTCTGAAATCATTTGGGATGTAGGCTACTTCTGTATAACTTTGACCAATCTGACCTACACCGTTAAGGCGTAAGCTTATATTCCTTAGCAAGTCCCCGTCGAAATTGTTGACAAAACGACGAAAAATATTCATTATATAGGATTATGAGGTTACGATATCATTTGATTGCCCCGCAGTTGATACATTTGGCAACGTTCAAAACGTCAATATGTACTTCGACATTGTGGCATTATGTGGCCCGAGTCGTCGCTAGGTATCGTGTACATCAGGGGTGTCAAACTCAAATTGTGTCGCGGGCCGGATTCAAGTCTTCAAATAAATCGCGGGCTGAACGAGTCAACTGGTTTTAAAATGTGACCACGTGCTCTTGCTTTTCACTTAGATACATTAAAAGCATATATAGATTATACAGTATATACACGTATCAATGTTTTTTTAAGTATCAAGCAACACCTTTATTCCCGAACATGGGAATTGAGAAAAATACGATGATTTTCTGGTTGAATACAGTTAAGAACCGCTAAAACAGTGACGTTTGGTTAAAGACGATATAGTTGATATTCTATGCTCTCTTTGATTTACTCATAATCTGTCGTTAGCCCTGTATATACGTTGTGAGGAATACAAGATAAGTATTGGAAACGCGCAGGTTGGAATTTGGTTTATAATTATTATACCGCGAGTCCGTTTTCTCTCATGTCTGGAGATCTATTGGGTCGAAAGTAAAACAGCAGTGTGACCCAGTGGCGTAGCAGCCACTTGGCGCTTATTGGTCTGCACCATGGGCGGCAGGCTGTTAGCGGGAGGTATGCTCTGATGACCGTTTTTTAGTCAACTCCACAGAAGTACTGAAAAGGTTGGTAATACGGGACTCGAGGCGAAGCGATTACCTTGTTTCTTCAGTCGACACAATAAGATTTTCAGTAAATATATTTGAAAAGATTGGAACTATTTCAAAATTTGGGGGCATTTTCAACGAGAGCCATATGTGTGACAGCTTATGATGCCACGCCACTGGTGCGACCATAGATGTTTCAATGATATATTTGTGTCCCTGATACATTTCCAATGTAAACTGCATATAGCGGTTCCGCATTGACGTTTGCTTCTCTGTGAATAACTATTTTTTGGTCCATATTTATGTAAAACTCTGAACTAAGTATGCAGCACTTTTTGCGTTCTCGAATTTGAATATCGATTTCGCCTATTTGTTACTAGTGGTAAACATAGTGCCGTAGTCGGGTGGTTATAATGGGGCCTATGAACATGGAAGTATTTCCTGCAAACAATCTTAACATTTGTTACAAATGTGCTGGAAAATATAAGAATGTTTCAATCTACTCATAATTGCTTCGCTGGCCGGCTGAAATCGTCTGACGGGCCGTATGTTTGACAACCCTGTNTAAGANACAGTGTATACATTGATATAAGCTATCACTTCACAGAAATGAAGGGTTGAAATTAGCAGTATGGCGTCTCGAGGCTCACGTACGCGTTCACACTGAACCNTTCATAAAGGTTCGCGTTCACACGAACCTGAACCTTTCAGATGTTCACCNCCATCCCCTAGATTAAACGCCAGTCCGTGGCCAACCTTCTTGTCAGTCCGCCAAACACATTACGATCTAAGAAAATTCAAGAATCTGGGTGCCTCTCCAATAATTGGACAAATCGGTTTTCCATCGATTAAGAAATTTGGCACATANTTTANTGCATTTTGTCGTAATATAGAGATGGTCGTCTTCGTTAGACCTGGCNAACATCACAATGTCGCAAGTGTTATACCACAGTGTCCTATATGGTGTGGGCACAGCGAGATTAAACGGTTCACCACATTTGGGTTACGTCATACTTTCCATGTGACCAAAGGAAACTTTNTAGGCATTTTTGCATAGCACTAAATTTTATAAAACGTATATCCATGGAAAGCTCTTGGTGTACTGATTAGGAAAACATAAATTTTATTCTGCTTATAGCATGGAACCCCCAAAATAATCNTCGAATTNTGCTTGATGATCGAGTTTGAAATTGTGACNGAACAATTATGTCTGACAAAACGAGACTAAAGCTTAGAAGGAGCCAGATAATATTGCTCCGTCACAATGCCAAACTCGACTACAAGGCAACATTCGAGGCCGATGATTTAGGAGGGTTTCGGGACCATGAGCAGAATACAATTTATATTTTCGCAATTAGTACAGCAGCAGCTTTCCATTGACACCCATTCTATCGAATTTAGCGCTCGACAGTTCGTTCAAAAATTGCCGTAAAATTGTCTTTTGTCAAATGGAAAGTATGACGTAACCCAAATGCAATGAGCCGTTCAGTCTCGCTGTGTCCACACCATATAGGACACTATGGTTATACCGGACTACATAAAAGTAGCCTACATAACGTTTAGGACTAGTANATTTCCACAGTTCACGATATTTGACCGTACAACAAAGGCAAACAAGTAGCAAAGTCGATGTTGCTTCAAAAGAAACCGAGCAAATCAAAATCAAGGTAATGGTTTTAANAGGACTTCGATCGCCCTGCAGAAACAACAGGACCACGGTGTCAAGCGGTGTTTCAAAACGCTTTGTTTAAAATATGTTTTAAACAGTGTTTAAAACAAATACCTTTTAAAAAAAANCAAATTGTTTATTTTTNAAGTTGTAAAATTATGCCATAATTGTGTAAATACTTTTAAAAAAACATGTTGTATGAGCCTACGGACAATTACCACCCGATATAGCCGACGTATATCGATGTGGGATGGTTGGAACTCTCAAAATAGTCGGTTCAACATTAATAGTAGAGATATTTCGTCAAAGGACCTATATTTACCCTATACTTTCAACGGTCAATGTCAATCCTCTATGACGTCACAATTGAATATTCGTGACGTAATGGATNNNAAAAAATGTTTTAAANTAGGGCCTTGTTTTAANCATGTTTGTTTTAAATTGGTNTTGTTTTAAATGCNANCCTATTTACGATCCTTCCGACAGTATTCTATGGTGTGCAACGATGCCTGGAAGGCGGTCTTCACTGCATCTTTGAATTCAATTGGACTACTGATCGGTTCCATGATCGCAGTGACAGGAGACTGGTGAGTTGAGCTTTCCATTCACGATATAGTTCGACAAGTCGACATGAGCGATTATTTCGTGCGTAATATCTTAGATGTGCCACGCTGCTGATATTAATTCGGTCGATAAAACATTACACGTCAATATCGGAATATTTAAATTTCANAGAGCACGCACGGCGTACGCATTCACGCATAACAGTTAACTTTAATTCTTTTTTAGTTGATCGNTTATACTAAGTATACATTTCGTGAATATCGAATAGGTACGGTCGNAGACCGATGTTTNTTGGGGCCTGCGTCGGACAGATCGTCTCTCAAATACTGACGACGATTTCCTGGAACTTCGCCAGCTATTGNTTTTCCATACTGCTGGGTGGGNTGTGCTCTCTCGTTAANTACGTGGCTGTTTATGTNCTAGGTAAGGTTGGTTGCGAGTATTTATGATTGTTTTTCGCATGTCATTGACGACTCNTTACCTNNATTGTTACACATTTCAGTTACAAATGAGTGCAACTACACGCCGTGTAATGTAGGNCTATATTATACGCAAATTCAATGGCATCAATTGTAGCCACNACGTGATAGCTCAATGTGCCACAGACACGAAAATCCTCNGATAGCTTGAATATTACTTCAGTATTCTACATGTATCTTCAATATTATTTCTCATNTTTTAGTAACGGAAATTAGCGCACCAGGTTGGCGCAATTTTATTTCAATCGTGTCATCAGTCGGATTTTCCGTCGGCTATTGTTCTCTGGGTCTTCTCGGGTNNTTGTTCCCGTATTGGCGTTCGTTTCTTGGCTCGATGGTAGTCCTCAGCACCTTGATATACGCGCCNTGCTGTTGGTAACTTTNATTGAGGGTCGGAGAAATACGCTGCACAATTTGTAACTGTTAGTATACTTCACCAGGTATTTCCCAGAATCTTCGCGATGGTTGNCCCAGAGAGGAAAATCCGAATCGGCTNTCAAGGGACTACGTGTTATCGCCCGTTTGAATAACCGTACAATGCAATTCGAGAATGCTTTGAAGGTAAATGCTGTGTTTAGAAGAGTTGGAGTAATANAAATANTCATAGTCATTGATGGCTAATAGGTTACATATAAACAAATTTCAGACCTGTTATGATTATAATTTCATTCCAATTGAGGAAATAAATATTACGAGAGGAAGATTCTGTAGTNGCCCGCGTGGTAATTATAGAAATAAGCCATTACCGCGCAACGACACCGAGAAGTGTGCCAGAGCGATCNGACGAGAAAACCTGGGCCGAAATGGACTACCCTTATATTGACCGAAAAGTTCGANANGTTTAATTGTCCATACAANCACCTAAATAGCTGGCGNCGAATGTTCCTGTCTTGGCAATCTNAANCCCACAAGTCAAATTCCATNCCGCCGATNAGAATTATTTGCCTGCGAAGAAATACCAATTTGAAATCGTGTGCGTNTTTCAGTTTAGTACGCTTGGGCNATTTCAATATCTTTTGATATAGCTAGGGTTGCATTTAAAACAAAAATCAATTTAAAACAGACATGTTTAAAACAACGCCCTCGTTTAAAACCAGTGGCGGTTCGTGACAATATCGGCTGGTGGGACAAGGGCTGCAAGTGACTTTTATCAAGATGACGTCACAATGGCGTTTTCCAACGTAAACAAGTAACTTAATGATGGTATGGTAACATGAATTTCCCGACAACAGTAATTTTAACGTATATGCCACGAGAGGTCTGCCGGTGAGCTGTGACTTGAAGTGTGGTAACTGCGTAAACGGCGTACGGACAAAGATTCAACACGGTTCATGTTCGCACTAGACCTGACTAATTATCTGCAGAAATGGAAATGACTATAACTCGAGGGGTTGCGTAAGCCTAATTGGAAAGGTCAACGAGTTAGGACACATAGGCAATTGTTATCTCATAGATTGGGCCTGTCATGTTGAATCCAAAACATCATTCTGAAGAAGTAAGATTTGCAGCCTCGGAAATTCGGTCTCGGTACAGCATAGGAGATTTTGGCCTTGAAACTGGAGACTGTAACACGACACATATTGCTTTTTTACTGTCTATAGGTCTGCTGCGAAATCGCCTTTGGAAAATATATTACCGAATAAATACGTGAATGAAAGCCGTTAACTTAGTACACTGTTACACAAAATCACCGAGAAATAGCCTCATGGCCCTTTTCGGTATGTTACACTGTCAAAATTAATGCGAAAAGACCAACACCGAATTTTGCGTAAAATTTACTGAGGAATAGGCTGATCAAGTGATCAGCT